>ML267927.1:0-35876 GCA_005239495.1 Nicotiana undulata
AGTAGGTAAGTCCATCAGTTTTTCATTCTGTTCCTCATCCACCATAGTAGGTACATGGTTTAGCATACTAAAGTCAGTAGGAACCTCCTCCTCAGTGAACTGTTCTTGGTAAAACCTCACAGCTTCTTCTGCAATCTCTTCATTCTCCTCTAACCAATTATCATCTTTGTCCTTAATTCTATTCAGTTTCAATCTTTTCCTTCTTCCCTTTACCTGGGCATGAAAGAACTTTGTGTTTCTATCCCCCTCCTCTAATGCTATTGAAAATTTTTGTGACTTTTTATAAATTAATTTATCAATTAAAGAGTGATTAATTCCTAAAGATGCAAATTAAACCTAAGAAGGCATGAAATGAAAATGTGACAATTTCTATGATTTTTCTATAATTTTAAAGTATTAAACATGCATGAAATGCAACTAAATAAATAAAAACTCCTAAAATTCATATAAATTATCTTTTGCATTATTTTAATGAGTAATTTTCATGCGGGGCAAAAATTGGGTGCTCATATATACGATCCTGCCCGGTTATCAATTAGTCAAGTCTGTAGGATAATAAAAGATTCTGAAGTTTGAAAACTGTGATTTCTTGCTGCTTGAAGCGTACCCAGATTCAGTAAGTAACAAAATCAGTAGGCAAACTGATAGGTACTAACTGCCCCGCCTTCATAATACTGTTTTATATTCTGTTTATGCTCATTTAGATATCCTGCCTCTAGGATCCCCAAATCATTTTAAAAATGCTTGTTTGAATAGCGTGCATTTGTCTGTCTATTTGTGGAGGTAAGCATGAGCCCCCTTAATTGCTCATTATGTGACAGTCCTACTTGATTTTTGTTTGTCACTTAGTTTTCTCCTTTTAAGCAGTGTAGGTGAGTCTAGAACCACCTTAAATAGAGGTCCTAAACACCTCGAGGGCCATAGGTAAGGGACGCGTAATGCACGAATAAGGTACGTACTCAATGCTATTAGAACGCTTAAGTAATAATTAATAAAGGGGAGGGTAATTGGGTAGTAAATGAGATGATGACATGTGCACTAATGCTACGCGTAACACCTCAATTTGAGGAAGGTTACTGAGTATTGCATAGAAGTGATCCTATAGGCTAATAAACGTAGGACCCATTTAATTCCCGTTTGAAAGTAATCTCTATTTGTTTAAGCTGCTTTATTCCCGTTAAAGACTAATTCGCTTAATTTGAGTTTCGCCGGGACCCACTGTTGTGGACCTCGATGGGTGCCTAACACCTTCCTCTCCAGGTAATTTGGAGCCCTTACCAAATCTCTGGTGATGTAAACCAATTTATGAGTTATTTGCTTTAGATGTCCTAGCGCACCTTAATCCGTTAGGTGGCGACTTTTCAAATCCCATACCCCGTCCCAAAAGGAAGGGAGTTGTCCCAAAGAGTTGAAACCCGGACTCTGTAAGGAAAAAGGTGGGCACGACAGCATGGCGACTCTGCTGGGAAAATTAGGCTCTTACCATGACAAACTTGCTTTTGTGAATTAGTCTTAAGCATGCTTTATTCTGTTAATATGTGTGCACCCTTTCCCTTTTCTCTTTATCTAGACCTAACTTTCTATTTCTTCAAGCATTTATGATCTCCTTGTTTTCCTTCTTAAACATCTTTCAATTATTAGATACCGCATTTATTATTTTCTAAAGTGCAAATACGTGACAACATGCTATTAACTATTGCATAAATCATGCTCAATATAATATTCCACTCGTGCATAATAAATCCTATAGCAACGCTTGATGAGTGTTTGCGCCCTTTCCTTGTATCACCCTTTTAATTCGGAAAGGCTTATATGCGGTAAAACTAGTCGATCAGCGGTGCACTCAACGGTTTCGTGCCTTTCCCCCTCAAGTTGTCCGCTTGAGGGTAACAGTCTAGACCGTTATAACAACCTTACTCTGATTATAACTGTACATGCATCATGGTCAAACCTAGTTGGGTTAATATGTTGTCCACATAATAACCCTTTAAGACAAGCCTTGTCCAAAGTCCACCGGGGTTTCCATAATCCCAACGGACCCAACCACGATTTTGTGCATTAATTTTGGAGAAATAAGTGCCAATATACTAATCATTGATGTATAAATAGTCGAATCAGGAGGGGAAGGTCCTAACTTTATTTGTTTTGCAGAAAATGAGGCACGAAGTCCCCAGGTTCGGCATGGTCCGTAGTATACCACTACTGCTACTAAATTGGTGGGAAGATCTTTCCTCAAGTGAAAAAAAACATGTGAAGAAGGTTCTAGAAAGTTTGCCTTCTCTGTTAGACATCCAACCCAACAATATGTTTATTGAAGCTGCAACCATGTTCTAGGATAGTGAAAGATCAGTGTTTCACTTCGGGAATATAGAAATGACCCCGCTTCTGAAAGAAATAGGGGGATGCATTGGGCTACCTTGGGACAATCCTGGTTTATTGGTGACAGAAAATTGCAACGCTAGGGGATTTCTGAAGATGATGGGTCTGAAAAATAATGATGACTTGGAGTGCTTAAAGAAGTCTTATGTACCCTTTGACTACTTATATGAGTGATACGGTCATAGCAAGTCCTACCGTATTTTCCATGATGAGTTCTCTATCACTTCTTTGGGTCATATTCAGCGTAGGGTTTTTGTGTTCGTTGTCTACTTCCTGGGCATAATAGTGTTCCCAATGCAAGGGGACATAATTCACACCAGACTTGCTATGGTAGCCAAAACTCCAATGGAAGGAATTGAAGGGCAGACGTATACTATTGTCCCTATGATCATAGCTGACATCTATTGGGCTTTGGACCGCTGCCAGAAAAGGTTCAAACATTTCGAAGGTTGCAATATGCTGCTACAACTTTGGTTATTTGAGCATCTTCAAAAGGGTCAATATTGTCAAGAGTTTCTGCGAAGGGCGTGGAATTATCATATATGCTTCCATCACCCTTAGAGAATGACTTATATCCCGGACAGGTTTGCTCAACCAAAGAGTGCTACGGAATGGGTACAATGTTTTGACAATTTAACTGAGGATCAGGTCCAGTGGATGTTCAAATGGTTCACTACGGATGAGTTCATCATCATGTCTACGGATGCTCCGCACTTTGTGTTGATCGGGTTAAGAGGAATATACCCTTACGTTCCCATAAGAGCCATGAGGCAAGCAGGAAGGAAGCAGATCATACCACATGTGGAAAAAATGAGTCATTACTGGGCAGATATTCAGGATGACGACGTCCCTTACAAGTGTCAAGCACAGCATATGTGGCGCTCAAAGATTATTGTAGAAAAGGACATTGTCGAGCCATAAAGGTATCACGCAGGACATATACCCTTTTACCTAGACTAGTTGGAGGACATCCTAGCAGGGATAGTTGAGCCAAGAATCGGTCGGGGAAACAGGGTCATAGACAAAGATGTTGAGGCCTAAATGAAATACAACAAACTGCGCAAAAGAATTCATGAGACCGAGGCTATATCTCTGGAGATATACGAGATAGATAAAAGATTAACCAATGAATGGAGGGAATTGGCTATCACGTCTAATGAAAGGGTGGAGTATCTGGAGCAGGGTTTGATGGAGCTGGAGGAGAAGACAAGGAAAAGAGTCAACGACTGCCACAATGCTGAAGAAAGTGAGGGAGGACATCTAGCAAGAGTATACATGTTGTTGGGCATGCGCGAACTGGGGAACCTGATCGGTGGAGCTAGGAAGATCAAGTCGGGGGAAGGTCCTTCTAGGACCAAGTAGATTAGGTTTCTTTTCTTTTCAAAATGTAAAAAGGCCAAGTGCCATTAGTGAATTATCTTATCATATTGTCGTTTTAGATTCATATGTTTTTATATTAATGAAATGAGGCAATTATTGGCACTTAAGTTCTCCAAATTAACTTGTCTCTAGGCTTACCTCGGGCACAACGAGGCTCCCAAAATAGGACGTGAATTTACATTCCTGCAATATGTGTTTAAATCCTGCTAATACTTCTTTTTAGAACTCTTACTGACTTTGCTACCTTTTGTTTTTCTTTATATTTTATTATTCCCATCCCCAAAGGTTGGTTCGCGCATACTAGCATCATCAGCTTATCATACCAGATCCAGGGGCCCTCGACCTTCTCCTCTTCCTAGTCCACCAAAAGGCAAAGGAAAATAAAAAATGGATGACATAAACGACATTATAAAGGATAACAATGCACATGTTGAGAATGCAAAAACTTCAGATGTTCGGGGTACTCTGGCCCCAAATGATGTGGTTTCACGACTTGAGCAGAAAATACTTGAACTTCAGGGCGAGCTTGACCAGGTCCGAAGCTTAGCAAACCTCTCTCTCATACTAAACATCTCAGACATCAATCACCCAAACACCCAGAACCCTGTACCACCTCAAAACACATCCAACAAACGCCCACAGAATCCTCCCGCACCTCACCAGTATACAACCCCACCTCAAAATCAACCTATCCCTCCTTAGTAAGAGCAAACCACCTACCACACTCCCAAAATACCCCATAAATTATCCTCAAACCCTAACACTCAACAAACTATCATCACTATACCCAAACTCATGGCCTTCGCCAGAACAACCCTATATTAGTGGAACTCTACCTCACACCACTCAAACAATCTCTTATACACAAGAATCCGCTAAGAAGGACCTGCTCATCAAAAACATGGCGGAGGAGCTCAATAAGTTGACAAGCCGCGTTCAAGGTGCTGAAGGGGGAAACAGGATTGAAGGATTGAACAATGAAGATCTATGTATGCAACTAGATGTGGAACTGTCGGAGGGTTACAAACCTCCTAAGTTTGAAATATTTGACTGAACGGGTGATCCCAAAGTTCATCTGAGGACATATTGTGAAAAGCTCATGGGGGGTCGGAAAAGATGAAATGATCTGAATGAAGTTCTTCATGAGGAGTCTTACCGGGGATGCCCTGTCCCGGTACATAAGCCAAAATCCTAAGAAATGGGCCAATTGGTTGAGCATGGCGTCTGACTTCATGGACACGTTCATATTTAATGCAGAGAATGCGCCAGATGTCTTTTATATCCTGAACTTAAAGAAGAAACCAACTGAGACTTTCCGGGAGTATGCTACTCGGTGGAGGTCTAAAGTAGCCAAGGTCAGACCAGTGTTAGACGAGGAGCAGATGAACAAGTTCTTCGTCAGTGCACAAGATCCATAGTATTATGAAAGGTTGATGGTTATTGAGAACCATAAATTCTCCTATATCATCAAACTCGGAGAAAGGATTGAAGAAGATATTAAAAGCGGGATGGTGATAAATTTCGAGGCACTACAGACCACGAATAAAACATTGCAATCACGTAGTATATCGAAGAAGAAGGATGTGGGAACATTAATGGTTGCCCTAGGACCCAAAACTCCATTTGTATACCAGACCCCTCCACTCACATACAAAACACCCCCACCCACATACCAACCATCACCTCCCAGATACTCCCAACCAGCCGCTGCTTACCATACATATAATTCCCAACCATCTACCAGAGCCAGGTAGACAACTACTACTTTACTTTGCAGTGCTGGATGGAGCTTTCGGTTGCGTTCTGAGGAAACACAAGGAGACAGGGAGAAAGAAACAACCCATTTATTACTTGAGTAGGAAGTTCACTCCTTACGAGGCATGATACTCTCTGCTGGAATGTACTTTCTGCGCTTTGACCTGGATAGATCAGAAGATGAGACACTACTTCTGTGCTTATACAACATATCTCATATCGAGAATGGATCCCTTGAACTACATATTTAAGAAGCTCATGCCCACTAGTAAGCTGGCTAAATGGAAAATCTTGTTGAGTGAATTCGACATCGTCTATGTAACTCAAAAGTCAGTCAAGGGACAGACACTGGAAGATCATCTTGCTGAAAACCCTATGGGAGGAGAATATGAACCCTTGAAAACGTATTTTCCGGATGAAGAGATATCATTCGCAGGAGAAGACATTGTTGAATCCTACGACGGTTGGAGAATGTTCTTTGGCGGAGAGACAAACTTGAAAGGAGTCGGCATTGGAGCCGTATTGGTATCAGAAACTGGCCAACATTATCTGGTATCTGTGAAACTCAGATTCCCCTACACCAACAACATGGCAAAATACGAAGCTTGCATATTAGGGCTCAACATGGCTGTTGACATGAACACTCAAGAGATGCTAGTTATCGGCGATTCGGATCTGCTTGTGCACCAGGTATAAGGAGAGTGGGCTACCAAGAACTCCAAGATACTGCCATATCTGCATCATGTGCAAGAAATGAATAAAAGGTTTACAAAGATAGAATTTCGGCATATCCCCAGAATTAAGAATGAGTTTGTCGACGCATTGGCCACTTTGTCATCAACGATACAACACCCAGACAAGAACTTCATCGATCCTATCCCAGTAAGGATCCATAATTAGCCGGAATATTATGCTCACGTCGACGAGGAGACAGACGGTAAGCCTTTCTTCCACGACATCAAAGAGTATTTAGTAAAAGAAGAATCCCCATATTATGCAAACCACATTCAGAAACGCATGCTCCGGAGGTTGTCTTGGCCAAGAAGATACTTAGGGCAGGTTACTTTTAGATGACAAAGGAAACAGATTGCATCGGTATGTTCAGAAATGCTACCAATGTCAACTACATGCAGATATGATAAAAGTTCCACTGAATGAGCTTAATGCAACAAGAACACCTTGGCCCTTTGCCGCCTGGGAATAGATGTCATTGGTCCAATCGAGCCCACTGCCTCAAACGGGCATCAATTTATTTTAATGGCTATCGACTACTTCACTAAATGAGTTGAAGTTGCATCTTATAAAGCTATTACTAAGACGGTCGTTGCGTATTTTCTTCGCGACCAAATTGTTTGTCGGTTTGGGGTTCTAGAGTCCATCATCACTGACAACGCCGCCAATCTCAATAGTGATCTGATGAAAGCCATGTGCGAGACTTTCAAAATCCAGAACAAGAATTCCACAACATACATACCTCAAATGAATGGAGCTGTGGAAGCCGCCAACAAGAATATCAAGAAGATACTAAGAAAAATGGTAGAAAATAAAAAAAATATGGCACGAGAAGCTACCATTCGCCTTTTTGGGATACCGTACCACAGTCCGCGCATCAAGCAGAACAACTCCCTATCTGCTGGTTTATGGTACTGAGGTTGTCATTCCCGCCGAGGTGGAAATGTCTTCCTTAAGGATCATAGAAGAAGCCGAGCTCAGCGACGCAGAATGGATAAGGAGCAGCTATGAGCAGCTAGCCTTCATAGACAGAAAGAGGATGAATAGAATGTGTCACAACCAGCTTTATCAGAATAGAATGTCCAGAGCCTTCAACAAGAGAGTCAAATTGGGACAGTTCACACCCGGGCAGCTGGTGCTGAAAAAGATCTTCCTGCATCAAGATGAAGCAAAGGGGAAATTCTCTCCCAACTAGCAAGGTCCTTACATGGTTCACATAGTACTAACATGAGAAGCCCTCACACTCGCAAAAATTGACAGGGAAATTTGGCCAAAGCCGATCAATTCAGGTGCAGTCAAAAGATACTACGTGTAAACTATTTATGTTTCCTCATATGATTTAAATTGAACTACGCTCGACCTGATTCCTGTTTAATAGGGGATACGTAGGCAGCCATGTGGGTTCGTTCACAACTCAATAAAGTTTCAATTTTCCCCATCATCAGAAACTGGGGCAGAATTTTGATGAGGAACCTCAAAATTCCGAAACAAGTTCAGCCAATCGCAGCGAATGGAGCAGCTAGAAATGTTGTCTAGTTAATTGGGGCAGAATATTTAGGAGGACCCTCAAAATTCTAGCAGAAGAAGTCGTGATGTCTCTGATCATGCCACATTCACTGGTTTATATAACCAATTTTCTAAACTATATTTTACTATGTCTTTGTAAACTATGCATGCCTGCTTTTGAAATAAACTCTGCTTTAGCAAATGCTGCCCCAATAATTCGAACATGATCTTCAGACAGAGCGAAGCAAATCAAGCAAGCCGACGGAGGCACGAACTGACCTCCTCCCTACAAAACTCAAAATTTTTCTTTGAATGTAGAAACAGGGAATATGCAATTCTTGGAATCACAGCCTTCATAACGACAAAGATATCGAATTCATTCCCAGCTAAGAAATACTCTGCTATCACCTATTCTATCCATTTGCATGAGACTAAGCTCTGTCTCAATCTTTGAATTAGGCTAAGCCATGCGTCCCTACTTGCATAAGGCTAAGCTCTGCCTTCTATTTTCATGAGACTAAGCTCTGTCTCATTCTTTGCAAGAGGCTAAGCCATGCCTCCCTTATCTGCATAAGTCTAAGCATTGCCGTCCACTTGCATGAGGCTAAGCACTGCCTTCTCTTTACATGGGACTAAGCCCCGTCCCAAACTTTGCACGGGACTAAGCCATGTACTGAACCCTTCATGAGGCTAAGAATTGCCTTCCACTTGCATGAGGCTAAGCAATTCGTTCACTTTGCATGGGACTAAGCCATGTCCCGAACTTTGCATGGGACTAAGCCATGTCCTAAACCCTGCATGAGGCTAAGTCCTGCCTCCATATTTGCATAAGGCTAAGCTCTGCCTTCTTTTTGCATGAGACTAAGCCTTGTCTCAATATTTGCATAGGGCTAAGCCCTGCCTCCCTATTTGCATAAGGCTAAGCATTGCCTTCACCATACATGAGGCTAAGCTCTGCCTCCCTATTTGCATAAGGCTAAGCATGGCGTTCACAACTAGCACAGACTCGGGGCAGACACTTCTGAAGTGGTGTCCGCAGCCCGAACCAAATGATAAACACACCCCTTCTTGATCGTCTTTGAGGCCTTAAGGTAGGAAATAAACCTACCCTTTGGCACAACACCATTACATTTCCACTCAATAACTGACTCATAAGGAAACTCTAGACTCATAATTCCGGTTCAGCAATCGATTTTAGCAAAGCACGTGTAAAGCCAATCCATTCCCATGACAACATCAAAATCTACCATCCCCAGCTCGATATGATCGTCCATGGTATCCCGACCACACACCGTGACAACATAGTTCCTATAGACTCACGCGGTTGTAATAGAATCACCAACCAAATTTCACACAGAACGACTCATGAAGTTGTTCAGGTTCTATCCCAAAACTTGAAGTAATAAATGGGGTAACATATGACAAAGAGGACCCCGGATCAATAAGAGCATAACATCAAGGGTTTGTATAGTCAGAATACCTGTGACAACATCTGGAGAAACCTCCGCACTCTGGCGACCACTTAAAGCATAGAATCGATTGGGTCAACCTCTACCTCGTACTCCACCCCTAACTGCACCACGCCCTGCTAGAGCTGGAGGACGCACTGAAGATGTGGCGGCTGAAGAACTGGCTGGCTGAGCAGTGCCCCTATCCGTTCCCTGGTTGGGCGAACGACAATCCCGCTGAATATGTACTCTCATCCCACATCTATAGCACACCGAGATATCCAAGTAACAAGGCTCGGTATGGAACCTACCACACTTCGGGCATAGAGCCCTCCGCTGCTGCTGGAACCTCCCTCCTGGACGATCGGACTGATGGGTCTCCTATTGTCTGATACTGGTCCCAAGCGACTGGTATGCTGATAACTGTGCAGATGGTGGTGCACTTGCTGAGGACTGTGCGTAGGACTGGGATGGACCTGATGACCCTCTCCCATGAACTGGTCTCTATCCTCCAATTGAACTCCCCGAGTGGCCCGCTACTGCTTTCTCTCTCTCTGACCTTATCTTTAATTTCCTAGCCTCAGTTGCCTGGGCGAATACCACAATCTTCCCATAATTCATGTCTGAGTGCAAGGCAGCTATAGCAACTTCATTCAAAACCAAGGGACTAAGGCCCTGAAAAAAACGTCGAACTCTAGCATCCATAGTCGACACCAAGCGAGGAGCAAATTTAGAAAACCGCACGAACTCCATGTGGTACTCCCACACACTCATGTTGCCCTGTCTGAGGACATCAAACTCTATAGCACGGGCTGCCATAGTCTCGGAAGGCAAGAAGTGATCCATGAAAGCATCGACGAACTCATCCCATATCACCGGAGGACTCCCCTCCCCACGGGAACCCTCCCACATCTCGAACCAGGAATATGCTGTTCCCCTCAGCCTATAAGAAGCTAACGCAACCCCCTCTGTATCTGTAGCCTTCATAACACATAGCTTCTTATACATCTCATATAGAAAATCTTGAGGATCGGCCTCAGGGTCAGTACCTGAGAACTTTGGAGGGGCCAACCGCAAAAACTGGTTGACTCTGGAACAGGCGGAATCTCCCTACCCGCTAGAGGACGCAGGGGCAACATGAGATCTTTGGGCCTAGGAGGCCACAAGCTGCGTCAACATATGAATAGCTCCCCTGAGGTCCCCATCATAGACACCGGGACCGAGAGCTGGAACTGAAGAAGAATCAAGGACATCAACGGAAGGGACCACAGCATCCTCTGTCGTAGCAGGAATAGGAACACTCTGGTCTGGAATAAAAGGGCCAGGCAGATTCAGGGTCGGGGAATCACTCTCACCAGCTCCATCTCGTATAGAATTCATGACCATTCCTGGGGTGGCATTGACCTCTAGGCCGAGTCGAGCTTTCTTCTTTGGTGCCATTTACTGAAAAAATCGTAACAATGCACGAGTTAGACAAGGATACTTTCACCTTCCACCTCACCGCACGATACAAAATAACAATGAAAAGGGTATTTTCCTAAATGTCCATGTAGCCCCCTAATTGTAGATGTGGTCGACAACACACCAATAAGAAGGGCTCTACTAGATGCGGCTCCGAGAAATCCTAGGACACTTTAAAAAACATAGGCTCTGATACCAATTTGTTCACGCCCCAAACTCGAGGGAAATGACAGGCGCTCAACCGGGTGACCCCAGTCAAGCAGATCTGGGTTTGCCTTACCTATCCCACGCATTACCCCGTGATTTGAATATACATTATTCATGTGAAATAGCAATTAAGACTTAAGCATAAACTTTTAACTTGAATTGATTTCTACTTGTTATCAAAACGAACATATGATACCGAATGCTTACAAAATACATATAACATTAACCATCGTGGACCACGATTTCGAACCGTGCACTACTACCCAAAATACATATGTACATTACCCACATTGTGTCTACGAAGCCTCTACAAATACTATGAACTTAAACAATACTTTGCCGGCAACAAGGCCCTGGCTATACCTTACACTATACAAAAAACTCAAAATAAGGTGGCATGAGCCACACGTGGCCCCGAGAGGAAGTGGGGCTCACCAGAACAGCCGACGAAAGGGAGAGAAGGAACTACTGACGGTGGGCTGAATTGCCTACTGTGGGACCACCTACATTTAATATAACAAAATGTAGCGTCCCCCTCAAAAGGTACGTTAATGAACCAACTTTACTCTAAGTAAAATCAAGAAATGCACAGATAGAAAGCAGTTAAGCTAACCAACACGAAATACGCAGTGATATAGAGACAAATGCCACTAAGGGTTTCACAGACATTCATTTAAACACAATCACACTCCACCCTTGTTCCTTCTCAACATTCCACCATTATTACTTCCTGTTAAGGTGCGCAAACCGATCCCACCTGACCATCACATTTCAATTTCATTAATTTTGTTGCGGCATGCAACCCGATCCCACCGGACAATTACATTCCACTCTTTTTACCTCTCAACCCTTATTCCTACTTTTTGCGGCTTGCAACCCGATCCCACCGGACACCACAATTAACAATAAACAACAACAACCCACAATTCAATCACATGGATTCATACCACAAAGGATATCGTTTCATAGCATCCAAATAATCATGTATTCATAACAGTCCTTACCAACCATCGATGAAATCACAAAAGCATTCATCAATCAAGAATATAATTTTATTCATGTCAACAACTCATATGAAGTCAAGCCACGATGATTCTTGCCAATAATGCATCATGTAAGATATTTCCATGATCATATAGTTCAATCAAATCAATTTACAACCTTCTTTTATCATTTGTTACACAGCCCTTAGCACATAGATACATATACACACTTGAGTTCATTTCTATCCCTTTCGAACCAACATAGTTAGTTTCAAACATTTAACACGTCTTACACATTAACACATTCACTCAAAGGACAATCCATCAAAAAATATTCAACACAGAGCTCATACCAAATATTTAGGCACCAACATGAGGACTTTACGAAGATTAAAGTTAGCTATACATACATGGGGTTGAATTTCCTTTTTAACTCTTACTCACAATTCACCAGAACCGTCTAGTACCGTCAATCTAGTTCACAATTTAATACATTTAACTTAGAATCGGAAATCATGGCTACAATTCGAACTAGTTAAGGCATTTTATCAAACACTACGCACCCCTTAGATTACCAACCCTTTCTTTGTGAATATTTACCCCAACCCACTTCCCTTACTAGGTTAATACAATTAGTGAACATGCATGCAAGCCTTTTACATTTTTGTCTTCAAGAACCAATTTAGGTGAGTCCTGTTCTATTTGAAAATCTGAAAAATTAAAGAAATTGGGGTGAAGATTTACCTGCTCGAACGAAGAAGAAAGCAATTACTCGAAAATCCCCCGGCCTGAGTGACTTTGGAAAAAATCATATTGATGAAGAATGGGGTTCTCTCTCAAGAACTCTCTCTCCCTCTATCAAATTCATCGAAATCTGACCGCAAATGGCAATTCAAATCCCAAAAGAATTTCTACAATTTTTCTTCCATTTTCTCCCAATTTTAACCCCTAATTCCCAAACTAATAATAAAATTCAAGACATAATCATGGAATTAAACCAAGTTTGAGTAAAGAACACTTACCCCAATCACTCAACTGAAAATCCTCGCCAAATTCTCCTTCCCCCGAGCTCTCTAATGAATTTTAGTGTCATGAGCTTAAACCCTCGTTTTTAGAACTTAAACATTCTGCCCAGGTATTTTCTTCATTGCGAACGCAGCCACACCCTCGCATTCGTGAAGCACAAACTTCCTTCGGCCAAAATTCCCTCCTTCGCGAATGCGAGGGCCCACCCGCGAAAGCGAAAACCACTCAGCTTGAGCCTACGCTAACGCGGAACACTCCTCGCGAACACGTAGGCTTAATTGCCATGAAGCTCCACGAACCGCCGATTTTACGCGAACGCACTGCCAAGGTAGCGAATGCATATCCTAAAACTCATGAACATTCGCAAACATGGGACCTTCATCGCGAATATGATGAAAAACCAGATGCCTCACACAAAATCCCTTCGCGAACGCGAGAGGCTCCTCACGAACGTGAAGAAGGATTTCTCTGCAACAAAAAACAAGAAAATCTAACAACTTCCAAAACCAAGAATTGGTCCGTTAACCACCCGAAGCTCACCTGGGGCCCTCGGGACGTCAACCAAACATTCCAACACATCCCATAACCTCATTCAAACTTAGTCAAGCCTTCGAACCATTCAAAATACACCAAAACCCCAAATCAACCTCGAATTCAAGCCTAAAAACTTAGAAACTTCCAAATTCCACAAACGACGTCGAAACTTACCAAATCACCTCCGAATGACCTTAACTTTTTCACAAACATCACATATGACACTATGGACCTACTCCAATTTCCAGAATTCCATTCCGAACCTGATAGATAATTTTCCACTGCCTATCGGAAATAGCCAAAAATCCAATTTCGCCAATTCAAGCCTTATTCTTCCCCGGACCTCTGAATAATATTCTGAACACTCTCCTAAGTCTCAAATCACCTAATGAAGCTATCCGAACCATAAAATCCACATTCCGAGATCATTCACTCATAAGTCAACTTTTGGTTGACTTTTCCAACTATTTAACCAAGTTAAGAGACTAAGTGTCTCATTTCTCTCCACAACCACTCCAAACCTGGACCAATAAACCTAACACAACAAAAATGAGCTAAACAACACAAAATGAAGAAAAAATGGGGAAAACGGGGCTATACTTCTCGGAACTACCGGTCAGGTCGTTACATATTGTGCCTAGTATCGCCATACCCAGAACAATCCATATGCGAGCGTGGATGGTGGTACTGAGTCTGTGCCAGATGACTCGAATAACCGTTGTAGGAACCGCATCCCGAAAGTGCACTAAAATATGGTTGTCCGATATGAGTACCTTGGGTCTTTGGCTAGCTGGAGCACTACAAGTAACCTAAAGTGGGGAGTGAACTGGCCCACTAACGAAAGACCCCCCCCCCCCNACTCGGATAACCGTTGTAGGAACCGCATCCCGAAAGTGCACTAAAATATGGTTGTCCGATATGAGTACCTTGGGTCTCTGGCTAGCTGGAGCACTACAAGTAACCTAAAGTGGGGAGTGAACTGGACCACTAACGAAACCCCCCCCCCCCAATGACAGGTTAAAGCCGAAGAGTATAAACCACTAAATCCTCGATAACCTCGAGGCTTCTTATGCTCCCTTATCCCCCTCACATTCCCATGAATACGCTCCAACCTCCTAGCAATCTCCATAACCTAATGGAATGGAGTCTCAGTCTCTAACCCCAGTTCCATCCAAAATATGAGGCTATAGACGAGCCCCTCAATACGACAGACTCTCTCTATTAGTGGAAACTAGGGAAGGTGCATGACGAGAGAAATCTATAAACCTTACTGCATACTCGGACATAGTCATACTCCCCTAACACAACTACTCGAACCCTCTATGTAACTCATCCCAGCGGTTTCGTGGAATAAACACTCTCCAGAAAAGATCAGAGAATTGCGACCAAGTAAGCGATGTTGTGCTAGCTTTCTTACTCGCCTCATAAGTTTGCCAACATCTATATGCCAGCCCCGTCAGCTGAAAATTAGTAGGATTGACCTCGTTCCACTCCGCCGCAACTAGAGTATGCAGAATGTAGTGACATTGATACAAGAAATCATGTGCATCCTCAAAAACTACAATTAACTTGGGAGGATGGAACTTTTGAAACCTCTCCAAACTCCTCTACCCCTCAGCTGACACGATTGGCCCTACCTAAGGCTGAATTCCAACTACTGACTATTCTGGCACAACACGTGGTGTTTGATAAGAATAAGTCGGCTACTAAAGTGTACGGACGACGAGAGTCTGAGCTCCTCCCCCAATTTGTGAAGAAGCTGGTTCATCCAGAATCATTACTTCCGAAGACAAAGTCCCAAACATACTCAAAAGGTGTGTCAAGGTCTTATGGAGCCCCTGCGTAGCAATAGGTTGCTCGGGTACACGCTCAACATGCTTAGACTCTCGATACTCAACTGAAGTTGTCAAAGACTCCACAAATGTTGCTCTAACAGGTGCTCAGCTCTAACACTGTATTTATGAGATTATCTTGAGGTTAACATATTTATGCTATTTATAACAAGTGATAAGTAAGTGCCACGAAGGATAAAGGGTACACGAACTAAAGAAAACGAGTTTCATTAAAGGTTGTCGATTTGGGATATAATATGGTCCGACCTATAATACCCGATATTTTGGGACAAGTACCATACAAGGTACCATATGACTATGATTGTATGATATATAAAGTATATTAAAAATGAGTAATATTTTAAGTAATTTGGGATAATTCTTAATTTTGTGGGTAATTGGTTAATTATCGGGTAACAGAATATTACCTAATTAATTAATTAGTTATAAGATAAGATTAAACCCCCACCCCACGTGGGAGTAAGCAACTACTAATACATATAAATCTTAGTCATATTGTCTTACGTGGCCACCTAAAGTAAGGCACATGATGACACTTATGTATAAGACTTATACAAGTTTGGTTTCCTTTATACAAAGTTTGGTTTCACTTGGTTTCATTTGATTTCATTTATACAACCTTTCTTCCTAATTCAAAATCCCTCAGAAACAGACGCTAAATCTTAAATCTAACGAGCTTCCAACAAAAATTTGTGGTACCAAATCAATTCTTGCGAGCAATTATTAGTACCATAGCAACGTAAAATTTAGCGGGTCTAAAGGAGTACGGTGCAACCTTTTCCAAGGATATTATACGAATTTTTCCCTACTCTAGGTATGTTAAGGCTATCCCTTATTTCTTTTTTGCATGATCCAAATTATACAGAAGAAACGAGCAAACGCACAGTTTTTTAAGAACGACTCTATTCATAGAAATACTAGGGGTCTCTGTGTTTTTGACCTCCCATGTGACATATTATTATATCTTTTTTTCATGGGTCTCAGAATAATACGCAGTTGATAAAGTTTATCTGAAAGGAATATTGAGATTATTACATATTTTCATGCATTTCATTCATTTATACATGTACATTGACCCATGACCAGATGGTGTTATATACGCATATTTATATGTACAAATATGTATATGAGATATGAGAAAATGGTTGTGACATTATATACGCACCACCACCTGATCAGTTGGTATATGTTGATGATGTTTCCCACAGTAGCCGAGACGATATGATGGGATGCCCTCATAGGCTTGACGATATTATGTACACTTATACCTATGCATTCCACGACGTTTATATACACGTGTATGACATTATAAATGATTCATAATTTACAAAGTTATTCGGACTTACATATGGATTCCTTTATTCCATGTTTCATCTATGTCATTTATGTACTGATTTTTATGCCTTACATACTCAGTACATTATTCGTACTAACACCCTATTTACCAAGGCCTGTGTTTCATACCCGCAGGTGCATGTAGGAAAGTAGACGGCCCCTCTTCTTAGGATCCTTGGTCAGCGAGAGTTGGCGTGCACCACTTGATCTGGAGCTGCTTTTGATTTTGGTACGATATGCTTGTATATATATATATTGGTGTATTCTCATTCAGAGGCTGAGCATGCAGATCATCTGCGTACTATGCTCAGAGTTGTACAATAAGGGAAGTTGTATGAAAAATTCTCTAAATGTGAATTCTAGTTAAATTGTGTAGCTTTCCTTTGGCATATAATTTCAGGTGAAGGCATCCAAGTGGATACACAAAAGATTGAGGCAGTAAAGACTTGGCCTAGACCCACAACACCAACGGAGGTTCGTAGCTTTCTCGGTTTGGCAGGTTATTACAGGAGATTTGTAGAGGGATTTTCTTCCCTTTTAGCACCTTTAACAAAGTTGACTCAGAAGGGAGCACAATTTCAATGGACTGGTGCTTGTGAAAAGAGTTTCCTGGAATTGAAGGACAGATTAACTTAAGCACCAGTTCTAATGCTCCTAGAAGAGACCGATGGTTATGTTATATATTGTGAAGCTTCAGGCGTTGGATTGGGTTGTGTGCTGATGCAGCATGGTAAGGTTGTAGCTTATGCTTCTAGACAATTGAGAAAGAATGAGAAGAATTACCCGACCCACGATTTAGAGGTAGCCACAATAATTCATGCACTAAAGATGTGAAGGCACTACTTGTATGGAATTCATGTTGATATCTATATGGATCATAAGAGCCTTCAATATATCTTCAAGCAAAAGGAATTGAATTTACATCAGGCATTTGGATGTCGATTCAAGAGGCAAGGGCATTTAGGAGTAGGATTTCTATGTTATTGAGGTAAGTAACATCCTTAAATCTAGTCTTGGGGGTATGAAACCCTGAGAATTGTTATGATGTGAATATTTAGAGGTGACGCACATGCTAGGTGACGGGCGTGTGAGCGTGCACCGTGAGGGATTGAGACATGATCCCCCTGGGAGACTTTAAAGTTGAATATCCCATTATTTACTTGTTTTTCCTTGTTTTAGAGCATTTGACCGCCTTTCGTGTTAGAAACCATGCTTAGGCCATATGATATCACTGATGGGACTCGCACCAGTCGTATACTTGTTGAATTGACTGCTAGTTGTTGTCTTGTACTCAGTCACCGTCTTACTTGTGTATTGTACCTCAGCTCTCTCTAATTTCTTGTTAATACTTGTTGTATTCTCTGTTTGGGCTATCTATTGTGATATTTTGTGATCCCGAGAGGCTACTGACTTAGATAGGGTCTGAGTGACGAGTTGTGAGCTATGCGAGGTATATTGCATCGGGCTGCACACCGTATCAGAATTAGATCGGGTTGCACACCACAACAAGCCTTCGGGCTATATATATTTGTGGATCGGGTTGCACGCCGCAACAATATTGGATCAGGTTACACACCACAGCAACATTGGATCTGGCTGCACACCACAATAATATTGGGTCGGGCTGCATGTCGCAACAATATAGCGCTTGGGTGGAAGAAGCCCCTCCGGAGTCTATACACCCCCGGAGAGCGCAAGTAACTATTGAGAGTGTGTATTGAGGGCTGAGAGCCGAGAGTATGAGCTGTTGAGGTGAGTTAAGTGATTGTTGCCTTGAGAGGTTGTACTTGCTTTTATTTATTGTTGCACTTCGTTGCTATCTGTTGTTGTTGTGAAATAGCTGGAGGTTTCATATTTGTTTTACTTGAGCTTGAACTGATTAGACTTAAACTACCAGACTTGAAAGCATGTTCACTCTTTATTATAAACTTTTGAATGGACTGTATTTGCATAGCTAGTCACTACTTCTCAGTTCCTAATTTAATTTTGTTACTTGCTGAGTTGTGTGTACTCATACTACACCTTGCACTTCATGTGCAGATCCAGGTGTGTACGGTTCTAGCGGTCGCTGAGTTCGTGCGCGGGCTGACTTTTGGACACTTACGATGTAGCTGCCGGCATCCGCAATCCTTGTTCCCCCTTCTTATTATGTTATTTCACTTGTATTGAAATTTGGCACAAACTTTACTAGATTTTGTTTCTAAATTGTTGTTATATGCTCATGACTTAGTGACACCCTGATGTTGGGGTATTATTCCGCACTTGTGTTTTGGGTCTTCAACCCATTGTTATTTAAACCTTATGTTAGTTTAACTGCTTTAGCTCACTTCTATTATATATTGTAATCATATCGAGAATGTCGGCTTGCCTAGTTCCACAATACGGTCATCACAAAAGGTTAGGTATATTAGGTCGTGACACTTATTTGTTGACCTTTGACCGTCTAGGGCCCTTAGGTTCTTACGTCCATAGAATATTGTCACGACCCAATTTCCCCTCCGAAAGGGATCGTGACGGCACCTAGTCTCGACAACTAGGTAAGCCTAAATATGCGGAAAATAAATATAATAAAATAAAGACAGAAAGGAGAACACAAATAGACATAATATAGCCGCTCGCCATGTACAAATATAACTTCCCAAAACCTGGAATATCACATATAGTCACAAGCTCTGTACTAAAATAGCTCTATACAACGAAGAAACAGATATACATAAGATGTCTCTGACTAAAACTAGAATAGAAGGTGACTCGTAGGATCCTGCGGACACGACAGAATTACCTTGCGGTCGCCTCTAGGAAGCTACACGACCCCTAGCCATGGAACTGCGTACTGCTACCTAGATCTGCACACGAAACCCATGTGTAGGAAAGGGCATGAGTACACTACAATTGGTACACAGTAAGGGCCAAGCCTAACCCCAGTCAAGTAGTGACGAGGTCAGGTTAAGGCTCTACTGGATTTTTATAAGTAAAACAGTTAAAAATAATGCAGAAGGATATAAATTATAAGGTAAGCAGTAAAAATGCATAATCCGAAAGTAAAACAGCAACATGGAGCCCTTGGCTCAGCACAATGTATCACACAGTGGAATCTCCCGGGATACGTCCCGTAGTTCCAAACCTAAAGATGCAGTACATAGGGAAAGCTCCCAAAATACGTCTGCAGTCCCAATTTAAATATGTGATGCGAATAAATGTCGAATAAGGTGCATTTAAACAATTCAGGAACAAGGCATTGACAAGAATAAGATAAAGACTAGCTAACATGGTGCACATTGTATCAAATAGGGAATTTAGGTAAAATAGGTAGGCATGCTTCTTCCTAATCTAAACTACACAAGTAGCACATTAAATAGTGAAATAAGAGTAAAATGATTTATTGGATAGGAAAAATGGAATTTTTGCAACAATGGCCCGTGTACTCACTCGTCACCTCACGTACACGAAATTGACTGAATATGAAAAGGGAAATCACATAAGGAAACTACCATACGAGCCCAACATGCACTACTCTCTATCACTACTGACCCAGAACCGATATAACAAGCAAAGAATGAAAACATATAAACAAATCATAAGGATCCCATCCTGATAAAATTTCCACATCGGTACGTTGTGTCTCTTTGTGCTTGGCATTACCTTCAGTGGCTACTTCTTATGAGTGAGTTTACCATTCTTGTGATTTAAGTTCTTGTATTGATTTTCTCGTCGCACTTTGCATTTATGTCTTTTGTTGCTTTTGTTCTTGTTGTGGCAATGTATGATGTTTCTGTCGTGTTCTAGTTCTTCTCTCTGTTTGCTGCACTACATATTTAAATTGGGACTACAGACGTATTCCGGGAGATCCCCCTGTACTGCATATTTAAATTGGGACTACAGACGTATTCCGGGAGATCCCCATGTACTGCATATTTAAATTAGGACTACAGACGTATTCTAGGAGATCCCCCAACACTGCATATTTACTTTTGGGGACTTCGGACGTATTATGGGAGATCCCTCTTGTACTGCATAACAAGTTCTGAGCTACGGACGGAGTTCCGGTAGATTTATCTTGAAGAGATTTTGATCGAAAGATACTTATTGAAAATTATAGCTGAAAAGAATTTGCCTTGAAGAAAACTAAGTCTGGAAGACTATTATTTCAAAGGTGTATTTGAAAAGCTTTTTATCTTGAAAGATATTTATTGAAAACTATACTTGAAAAGCATTTATTTCAAAGGAATTATGTTTTGAAGATTTTCCTTCTGAAATATGTATATATGTATTCAAGGAAAGTATATTTCAAAGAAATTTTCTACTTGAAATGATAATTTAAAAGAATGTCAATATAAACTAACGGGTGTAGGCTTACACCCGAAGAATTTTCCATTAAACCAATTGGGGTTGTTGGCTAAGGCCTGACGTGGAAACTGTAGTACTGCTGAATTGTTATTTGTCCTTACCGTATTGTGGCATCCGATTTTCGGGTTATGTTTCCGTCCAGCCTTCTGTGTATTATTATGATGTTTCGTTGTATTTTGATGTATTTTCCTTCCGAAATTTGTTATGTGTTAATTACATTGTGTAGTCATTAGATAGACGTCATATTCTATTATTCCCTGTAACGACCCGGTCGGTAGTTACATAGAACCTGCATTATATTTACTATTTTTGCCATGTCATAGGTTGGTTATACTGTTTATGATGTGTTAGAGTTGGCTGGCTCGGGTTCAGAATTGTTGTAGTGAGAACTGAGACACTTAGTCTCTAAAAGTAGCTTTATAGTTGGAAAAGTCAACTGGGAGTTGACTTATCGGTAAACGACCTCGGAATGTGGATTTTATAGCTCGAATAGCTTCTTTAGGTGATTTGGGACTTCGAAGTGTGTTCGAAATATTTTTGTGATGTCCGGAGTAGAATTAGGCTTGAATTGGCGAAAGTTAGTTTTTGGTGATTTCCGATCGGCAGTGAAAAATAGGCTATCGGGGTCGGAATGGAATTCCAAAAGTTGGAACAGGTTTGTAATGTCATTTTGGATATGTGTGCAAAATTTCAGGTTAATCGGATGTGTTTTGGATCGTTTTGGCATCGTTGGTGGAATTTAGGAATTTCAAAGTTCTTAGGCTTGAATTTTATGTGATTTTGGTGTTTCGATGTTATTTTGGGTGTTCTGAGAGTGCAACTAAGTTTGAATGATCATATATGATATGTTGGTATGTTTGGTTGGGGTTCCGAGGGGCTCGGGATTGATTTCAGATGGTTAACGGAAAGTTCAGAGTCGGGAATTTGCCGCAAACAACTGCTGATGTTTTTCTACTATTTTTTCCGCACTTGCGGATGTTTGAGCGAAGGTGTGGGCCCCCAGGAGCGGAAAGCGGCTCCCAGGTGCGAGGTTTGGCCAGCCTAGGGGAAACATCGGAGATGCGGACACTTGACCGCAGCTGCAAGGTCGTAGGTGCGGAAGTGGAGCTGAGGGTGCGGAATTTGCCCGGTTTAATGAGAAGCCGTAGGTGCGGTCAACCTGAGCGCAGGTGCGGACCGAAGGTGCGAGATTTTGGCCGCAGGTGCGAAAAGCCTGGGCAGAAAAGTATAAAAAGGAGACTTCACGATTTTTAACCCTCTTTTCACCATTGTTGTGTGAGTTCCGAGCTTTTTGAGGGTTTTTGAAGAGGGAAACATTTGTGCATCTTTGAGGTAAGCTCTTTGGACTTATTAACTCGATTATATGTAATTAAGGACCAAATTAATAGTGTTTAATTAAGGAAAATCAGTGGAAAAAGGGGAAACTACGACTTGAGTTTAAGAGACCTTTTAGGGGTGATTTTGACTCCGATTTGAGAGTTCTTTATATGTACGGACTCGTGAGATGATGATGACTGTTTTGGTATAAAGTTTGTCGAGTTCCGAGACGCAGGCTCGGGGGTCGGTTTTTGGCTTATTTCGGGTTTTGTGCATAATATTGATATCTTTCGATTGAGTTTCATCCCCTTAGAATAATTGGATGTGAAAATCTAAACTTGATAGATTTGGAGCACTCAGAAGTTGATTCGAGGGGAAAGCGTGTTGTGGAGTAGCTTTTCGGGCTAGATTGAGGTAAGTAATGTCTTTAAATCCTGTCCTGAGGGTATGAAACCCCGGACTTTACATCTTTTCACGGATTTTGAGTGACGCACACACTAAATGACGAGTGTGGGGCGTGCACGAACTGCAAATTTGGAAATATGTTCCTTTTGAGGACACTACTGAGTTGTGAAACTTCTTTTAAATCCTATGATATGTTGTATTACTATGTTTTTATATATTTGGGTTGTAAGACATGTTTGGGGCCTAGTGTCTATTTGTTTTAACCCCATGGGGGCTATTTTTTGATATTCTCACTAGTTTGATCATGATTTTACACTCAATCATTCTTGCTAAATTTTGGACTTTCATATTTGTTGAAATTGTTATTTCTTAAAATGAAATATTGTTTTGGGTCGAGAACCCCATTTATTTATGCCCCGAGTGTCATGTTGAGAGTGTCTGACTAAGTGAGGCCGATGGCCAATATTGTGAGGATGTTATGATATTAGAGGGGCCGAGATCCTGAGAGATGATTGATACCATGACTTGGCTTGTTTATAGCGCTTGGGCTGTAGGAGCCCCTCCGGAGTCTGTACACACCCCTGGTGAGTGCAAGTACCTACTGAGTGCGAGTGCCGAGTGACGAGTGATTGGGAGGCATGAGTGACTGTGAGGTGCAGAGTTACTGTTAATGAGTGATGGTGAGGTGCTGAGTGACTATTGTTGAGTGATGATATGGCCCTAGGGGCAGTTTTATAATGATATTTTGTGGATTTTTGACTATGATTCACTTCATCTTTCATACTGATATTTTTTGGAGTTTTACTGAGAAACATTTGAAATTATACATGTTCAAAGGATTTTTACGGAAACTGGTTTTCGAACTTATGTATATTTTATTGAGACTTGGTATTATACTGTTTTGTGGATTGGTGTATTGTTGCTGTGTGTTTCATATTCTTCAGACTTGATTTATTTTCATTACTACTTTAGTATTAGTATTTTATTCCGAGACATAGTTTATGACATTAGCAGTGTTAGTTTTATTATTTGATGCTCGTGATCAATTAACTCCAGTTCTGGGGAATAGTTAGACTGTCAGATTATTTATGCTTACTCAAAGACATAGAAATATTTGTATACTTATCATGCTGGTTATTATTGAGTTTTGAGACACTATATTAAAATAAATGTGTAGTTAGGTGATGGTTGGCTAGCCTAGTTCCACGATAGGCTCCATCATGACCTGTTAGGATTTGGGGTCGTGACAAGTTGGTATCAGAGCACTAGGTTGCATAGGACTCAACGGTCATAAGCAAGTTTAGTAGAGTCTTGTGGATCGGTACGTAGACGTCTGTACTTATCTTAGAGAGGCTACAAAACTCTTAGGAAAAAATCTCATTTTCTTGAACTATGTCGTGCCATTCTGTTTGTTATTGAAATATAAACTCTTGTTGTTTCATTCTCTCACAGATGGTGAGGACACGCGCTACGGATCAGGGTGACCAGACACCAGCTAGACCCACAAGGGATTGAGGCTGTGGGGGAGTTAGGGGACCAGCCTGTGCAGTAGCTGGGACAGTACCAGTAGATCCCCCTACTATTCAGGAGCAGGTTCCCTCCGAGGGTGCTCCAGCGGGACAGGCTCAGGCATCGGCAATGCCTATTGTCATTCCAGGTCTTCAGGAGACCCTAGCTTAGATCTTGACAGTATGTACCAGTTTGGCCCAGGCAGTTGCTATGTCTACTACTGCCGCTACATTTCAGGTTGCTGGTGCTGCTTTCACTTGGTGGGAGGCATTTGAGTGACATATGCCGGTTGGTTCAGCACCCCTCACATGGCAGCAGTTCTACACGATCTTTCTAGAGAAGTATGTCCCCCATTCCCACAGAGAGGAGCAGCGCAGGCAGTTTGAGCAGATGCTCCAGGGAGAGTTGTTAATTACACATTACGAGATGCGATTTTCTGATTTGGCTCGACATGATTCTGAGTTAGTCACTACTGATAGGGAGAGGATCAAGAGGTTTGTAGATGGTCTAACGTATCAGCTTCGGATTTTGATGACCAGAAAGAGAGTGTCTGGAGCTACATTTGAGCAGGTTGTTGACATTGCATTGGATATTGAGTCGGTTTGTAGGCAGGAGCGAGAGGAGAGGGAGGCCAAGAGCCCTCGGGGATCTGGTAGCTTAAGTGGTTCCCCTTCCAGAGGGCAGTTTCAGCACAGTAAAGGTCGTTCATTTAGACCTCCTCAGCCAGCTCGCCCAGCTTAGAGCAGCGCATCTTCGGGGCAGGGTCCCCGCAGTCCTCATCCGGGACGTTCATCTTTTAGTGCCCTTCAACCTCAGAGCTCCTCCAGAGCATCATCGTTTCAGGGTTCTTCTATGCATGGTTCATCCGGTGGTTATCATGGTGGCAGGGGTTCTCTCCAGTCCCCATCTCCAGCTCCAGGAAGTTGTTTCGAGTGTGGAGAGTTTGGACATGGGTGGAGGCAGTGTCCTCGTCATCGTGGTAGTTCATCCCAGGAGAGGGTTCACCCCTCAACTTCAGCCCCAATCACTTCCCCACCCACCCAGGCAGCCAGGGGTAGTGGTCAGGCAACTAGAGGCCGCCCCAGAGGGCAAGGTCGATCAGGTGGAGGGCCAACCACGTATTTATGCACTCCCATCTAGGCCTAATATTATGGCCTCTGATGCGGTGATTACAGGTACTATCTCAGTTTATCATATGGATGTTTTGACCTTATTTGACCCTGGTTCCACATACTCTTATGTTTCATCGTATTTTGCTCACTTTATGAATATGCCTCGTAAGTCTTTAGTTACGTTTGTTCATTTTTCGACTCTGGTAGGCGATACTATTGTTGTTGACCACGTGTATCGGTCGTGTGTGATATTTATTGGGGGTTTGGAGACCCAAGTGGACTTGTTCTTACTCAGTATGGTTGATTTTGATATGATTCTGGTCATGGATTGGTTATCCCCATGCCATGCTATTCTTGATTGTCACACTAAGACCGTGACCCTGGCTATGCCCAGCATTTCGAGAGTTGAGTGTAGAGGGTCTATAGAGCATGTGCCTAGCAGAGTGATTTCATATTTGAAGGCTCAACATATGGTTGAGAAAGGATGTGAATCTTATCTTTCTTTTGTAAGGGATGTTAGTACTGAGATTCCTTTTGTTGATGTTGTTCCTGTAGTCCGTGATTTTTTGGATGTATTCCCTGCAGACCTGCCAAGCATGCCACCTGACAGGGATGTTGATTTTGGTATTCACTTGGTGTCAGGCACCCAACATATCTCTACTCCATCTAATCGTATGGCACCAACGGAGTTGAAGGAGTTGAAAGAGAAACTTCAGGAACTCTTAGATAAAGGGTTCATTCGGCATAGTGTGTCACCTTGGGGTGCACTGGTATTGTTTGTGAATAAAAAGGATGGTTCCATGCGCATGTGTATTGATTATAGGTAGCTAAATAAGGTTATGGTGAAGAACACGTATCCTTTTCCCCATATTGGTGACTTGTTTGACCAGCTTCGGGGAGCTAGAGTGTTCTCCAAGATTGACTTGAGGTCGGGGTTTTATCAATTGAAGATTCGGGATTTTGACATTCCGAAGACCGCTTGCATGACCAGATATGGTCATTATGAGTTTCTGGTTATGTCATTTGGGCTGATCAATGCCCCAACCGCGTTCATGCAATTGATAAACAACGTGTTTCAGCCTTACCTTGATTCTTTCGTCATTGTGTTCATTGATGACATCCTGGTGTATTCTCGCAGTCAGGAGAAGCATGCTCAGCATTTGAGAGTTGTGTTAAAGAGATTGAGGGAGGAGAAGCTTTATGCATAATTCTCCATGTGTGAGTTTTGGCTTGGTTTTCAATAGCTTTCTTAGGGAACGTGGTGTTCACCGGAAGATAGAAGCGGTGTAGAGTTGGCCCAGACCGTCCTTCGCTACAAAGATCAAGAGTTTCCTTGGGTTAGCGGGATATTACTGTCATTTTATGGAAGGATTCTCTTCTATTGCTTCACCTTTGCCTAGATTGACCCAGAAGGGTGCTCCATTTAGATGGTGTGATGAGTGTGAGGAGAGCTTTCACAAGCTCAAGTCAGCATTGACCACAACTCCGGTATTGGTTTTGCCTACTGGTTCGAGTTCTTATACAGTCTATTGTGATGCTTCTAGAATTGGCTTGCGAGCGATATTGATGCAGGACGGTAGGGTGATTTCCTACGCGTCTAGACAGTTGAAGGTGAACAAGAAGAATTACCCAGTGCACGATATTGAGTTAGCTACCATTTTGCATGCCTTGAAGATTTGGCGGCATTATTTGTTTGGAGTGCAGTGTGAGATTTTCACTAATCATCGTAGTTTGCTGTATTTGCTGAAGCAGAAGGACTTGAATTTCTGTCAGAGGTGGTGGTTAGAGCTTCTTAAGGATTATGACCTTACTATTTTGTATCAGCCGGAGAAGACCAATATAGTGGTCGATGCTTTGAGTCGCAGACCCGAGCATTGGGGATTCTAGCTTACTTTTCAGCAGCAAAGCGACCTTCAGCACTTGATGTTCAGGCTTTAGCGGGTCAGTTAATGAGATTGGATTTGTCAGAGCCTCCACGGGTATTAG
Organism: Nicotiana undulata; assembly: GCA_005239495.1. Taxonomy (NCBI): domain Eukaryota; kingdom Viridiplantae; phylum Streptophyta; class Magnoliopsida; order Solanales; family Solanaceae; genus Nicotiana; species Nicotiana undulata. The sequence goes on from ML267927.1 coordinate 27,276, forward strand.
CTAGCATGATTTCCTGGTCTTCTATTTATGATCATATTAGGGAACGCAAGTATGATGACCGAAACTTGTTAGTTTTTTAGGACAGGGTCCGTCGAGGTGATGCCTGGGATATGACTATTGGTGATGAAGGAGTTATGAGGATGCAGGGCCATATTTGCGTGCTCAATGTGGACGGGATTCGAAAGTAGATATTAGCAGAGGCCCAGAACTCGCGGTATTCCATCCAACCGGGTGCCGCGAAGATGTATCAGGATCTGAGACAGCACTATTGGTGGAGGCGGATGAAGAGAAATATTGTTGAGTATGTAGCACGGTGTCTCAACTGCCAATAGGTCAAGTATGAGCACCAGAGACCAGGTGGATTACTTCAGAGGTTAGATATTTTGGAGTGGAAGTGGGAACAAATCACCATGGACTTTGTAGTTTGGCTTCCACAGACATTTTGACGCTATTTGGGTGATTGTGGATAGGCTGACCAAGTCTACGCACTTCATTCATGTCAGTACTGCTTATACATCAGAGCGGTTAACTGGTATGTACATTAGGGAGATTGTCCGATTTCATGGAGTTTCAGTTTTTATCATTTCTGACAGGGGCACTCAGTTCACATCTCAGTTTTGGAGGGTCGTACAGAGAGGTATGGGTACTCAGGTAGAGGTTAGCACAACATTTCATCCTCAGATCGATGGACAGTCGGAGTTGACTATTCAGATTTTGGAGGACATTTTGCGTGCCTGTGTGATTGATGTTAGTGCTTCATGGGATCAGTTTCTACCACTTGCGGAGTTTGCATATAATAATAGCTACCAGTCCAGTATTCAGATGTCCTTGTATGAGGCTTTATATGGTAGGAGGTGTAGATCACCGGTTGGTTGGTTCGATCCCGGTGAGGCTAGGCTTTTGGGCACAGATTTGATTTAGGATGCGTTGGAGAAGGTGAAATTGATTCAGGCGCGACTTCACACGGCGCAGCATAGGCAGAAGAGTTATGCGGACGGGAAGGTCCGGTACGTGTCTTTTATGGAAGGTGATAAGGTACTGCTGAAGGTATCACCCATGAAGGGTGTTATGAGGTTCGGAAAGAGGGGAAAGCTTAGTCCCCAATTTATTGGTCCTTTTGAGGTGCTTCATAAGATTGGAGAGGTGGCTTATAGACTTGCCTTGCCACCCAACTTATCGAGTGTTCATCCGGTATTTTATGTTTTGATGCTCCGGAAGAGTGTTGGTGACCCGTCTCATGTTTTAGACTTTAGCACAGTTCAGCTCGAGGGTGATATTGTCATATGAGGTAGAGCCAGTAGCAATTTTGGATCGTTAGGTCAGGAAGTTGAGGTCTAAGGATATAGAATCGGTGAAGGTACAATGGAGAGGTTAGCCAGTGAAGGAGGCTACTTGGCAGATCGAGCGGGAGATGCAGAGCACATATCCTCACTTGTTTGAGACTCCAGATATGTTTCTAGACCCGTTCGAGGACGAACGTTTGTTTAAGAGGGGGAGAATATAACGACTCGGCCGGTCGTTACGTAGAACCTGCATTATATTTACTATTTTTGCCTTGTCATAGGTTGGTTATACTATTTATGATGTGTTAGAGTTGGTTGGCTCGGGTTCAGAATGGTTGTAGTGAGAATTGAGACACTTAGTCTCTAAAAGTAGCTTTATAGTTAGAAAAGTCAACTAAGAGTTGACTTATTGGTAAACGACCTCGGAATGAGGATTTTATGGATCAGATAGCTTCGTTAGGTGATTTGGGACTTAGGAGTGTGTTCGGAATATTTTTGTGATCTCCGGTGTAGAATTAGGCTTGAATTGGCGATAGTTAGTTTTTGGTGATTTCCAGTCGGCAGTGGATAATAGGCTATCGGGGTCGGAATGGAATTCCGGAAGTTGGAATAGGTTCGTAATGTCATTTTGGATATGTGTGCGAAATTTCAGGTCAATCGTTTGTGTTTTGGATCGTTTCGCCATCGTTGGTGGAGTTTAGGAATTTCAAAGTTCTTAGGCTTGAATTTGATGTGATTTTGGTGTTTCAATGTTATTTTGGGTGTTCCGAGAGTGCAACTAAGTTTGAATGATCATATATGATATGTTGGTATGTTAGGTTGGGGTCCCGAGGGGCTCGGGATTGATTTCATGGTTAACGGGATGTTCGGAGTTGGAACTTTGCAAAAAATAGTTGCTGATGCTTTTATATTGTTGTTTCCGCACCTACGGATGTTTGAGCGCAGGTGCGGGGCCGCAAGAGCAGAAAGAGGCTCGCAGGTGCAAGTTTTGGCCAACCCTGGGGAAACATTGCAAATGCATATACTTGACCGCACCTGCGAGGTCGCTTGTGCGAAAGTGGAGCCGTAGGTGCAGAAGTGGAGCCGCATGTGCGGTCCACCTGAGCGCAGGTGCGGACCGCAGGCGCGAAAAGCCTGGTCAGAAAAGTATAAAAAGGAGACTTCACGATTTTTAACCCTCTTTTCACCATTGTTGTGCAGGTTCCGAGCTTTTTGAGGGTTTTTGAAGAGGGAAACGCTTGTGCATCATTGAGGTAAGCTTTTTGGACTTATTAACTCGATTACATGTGATTAAGGACCGAACTAACAGTGTTTAATTAAGGAAAATCAGTGGAAAAAGGGGAAACTAGGGCTTGAGTTTAAGCAACATTTTAGAGGTGATTTGAGGGGTCATTTGGACTCCTATTTAAGAGTTCTTTATATGTACGGACTTGTGAGATGATGATGATCGTTTGGAAATAAAGTTTGTCAAGTTCCGAGATGCGGGCCCAGGGGTCGAGTTTTGGCTAATTTTGGGTTTTGTGTTTAAGATTGATATCTTTCGATTGAGTTTCATCCCCTTAGCATAATTTGATGTGAAAAATCTGAACTTGATAGATTTGAAGCACTCAGAAGTTGATTCGAGGGGCAAGCGTGTTGTGGAGTAGCTTTTCGGCTAAATTGAGGTAAGTAATGTCTTTAAATCATGTCTTGAGGGTATGAAACCCCGGATTTCACATCCTTTCACGGATTTGGAGTGACGCACACACTGAATGACGAGTGTGGGGCGTGTACGAACTGGAAATTTTGAAATATGTTCCTTTTGAGGCAACTATTGAGTTGTGAAACTGCTTTTAAATCATATGATATGTGGTATTACTATGTTTTTATATATTTGGGTTGTAAGCCATGATTGGGGCCTAGTGTCGATCTGTTTTAACCCTTGGGGGCTATTTTATGATATTCTCACTATTGTGATCATGATTTTACACTCAGTCCTTCTTGCTAAATTGTTGACACTCAAATTTGTTGAAATTGTTATTTCTTGAAATGAAATACTATTTTGGGTTGAGAACCATGTTTATTTATGGCATGAGTGGCATGTTGAGAGTGTCTGACTAAGTGAGGCATGTCGCGCCCCCTTCTTTCTCATCTCTTCACGGAGATCGGGGTTTATGACATTTTTTGGGGTTGAGGCAACACTTTCCTTTTGGGAAAGGGGTTTGCATTTTTTAGAGAGTCGCCACCTAACGATTTCAAAGGTGCGTTAGGGCATCCAGGGTTTTATCTATTACTAAATTATGAACCACAGATAGGGTAAGGGCTTGAGGTTATCCTAAGGGGAAGGTGTGAGGCACCCCTCAAGATCCACAAATGTGATTCCCGGCCAAACAACTTTAGTGAATTTGTACGGTTAACAAAACAAACAAATAATGGCCCAAATAAGAGGGGATTTAAGCATGCAAGTGTTTGGAAACAGTTGTAGAAGGGCTAAGTTTGAAAAGGGTTATAATCTAAACATTTAAAGTAAAGGGCATCCTAGGTTTTGCAATAGTATGGATCACGTCAATGCAATACCCGGTATGACACTCCTCAAAGAGGGGCTACACGTGGTATTAGCACATCGGTCATCATATCTATATTCTACCATTTCCCACCACGTAAAGGTAATTAAAAAGCGTATTGGTCACGAACGCTATTGCGTGCTGTTACTCGTCCCTTCCTATCAGTACCGGAGGAGTTTAGGACTACTATCCTAAAAGGGAGGTACTAGGCAGACCCTCAGGTTTGAAAGGTAAAATTCCAGGGCGACAAGTAAAGAAACATAGGACTGCAGTAAATGGGAACACATAAGAGCATATAAGAGTCTCAATTTTACCTCCGCATAGAATTCACATAATCAACACGGCTCAAACACAAGTAAGGACAGTGTTTTAATTCAGAACCTAAGACATGATGTCTAAGTGAATTCAGAAGATAAACAGACATGCAGATTTATTTTTCTTACCTACAGCACCCTAATCAGTTCTGCCTACTGGTTTTAAAAACTGTTAGCCCTTAGACAATAACATCATTCAGTTTTAAAAGGGAATGATTACCTAAGGCTTGCCTAGGCGTGGGATTGTACGTGATAACAATCAAAATTACTGAACAATTTAGAGGTTATTTTACCTAAAACATGTTGTTCTAAGTGATGTAAATCTGAGAATACAAAGTTAGTTACCAACTTCTATTACAGGCGGACATGATAATCATAATGTAAGACTGTTTTATACTGTTCATAAACCAGTAGTTAAAACTTAGGAGTAATAAATGCAAAAGAAATCCTTAAGCATGGTATCTAATATGCACATATAGATGCAGGATGGTTAAGACCTGATTTTTGAATGCACAAGAGTAACAATTTTATGTTGATTTTATTATCCTAAAAGTTCTAAGTGGTAGGTGTGAGCATAAATTAGAGACATGTTGTTCGTTAAAGCAGTAAACATGATAGCCTTAAAGACATGGTATCTAGTGCATGCTTGGCATGGTATGCAAAAGTTATAAATTCATTAATTGTTTACCTAAAACATGATTTCTACGTGAAATATGGTAAAGTACAGGTTTGTAAACAATCAATATAAGGCAGGATCCAAATTTTAGAATGCATAAACATAATTACTAAACAGGAAATGGCATAAAAACATTGAGGTAAAGTACTGAAAACGGGTTCATGAAATCCTAAAAGCATGATTTCTAATGCACACATTTGTCCTAAGAATGATTTTCTATTGCACACACAGGGAATGTAAACCTAAGAGCATGGATTCTACCCATCTATACCTATGACATTCATAATTACCCCTTCCCTTTTACTATCCATCCCCAAGAGTTATTTATAAATTATTACAGCCAAATGAATACATAATTGAAATGGAAAATAAGAAGTTATTCTATAGGGAGCCTACAGATAAGCCCAAGTCCTCCAAACCTCATGCCATATGGTATTTCACAGCCTTTCATAATCTGGGTGTGTCAAAGTTCCCTAAGGACCTCAAGGGCTCCCGGGCAATGCTCACACCCAGACTTAGTAACCAAGAGTTGGATATGTGCAGTGTCGAAATGCCAACCTTAGTGTGTCAGAGTTCAGATGGTGCTCAGGAGTCCCAAAGCATTGCTCGGAGTGAGGGGGCAGAACTTATGGTCTAAGAATAAAGTGAAGTGCAAGAGATAATTTAAAAAGAAAAGAGTTGAGTTAAATGAACCTTTCTAAAGAATAGTTTATTTTGAAATAGTTTGCAGAATAGTAAGTGATTAGTTCGGGGGAAAAACATTTCAGAATCAATCAACCAGCAGCTGACAATACACAGAGCATAGAGACAAATACAAACAAGGGAATGGGGATCAGGCACACATAGGCCATGCATAGAACAGATTTTTATATGAAGTGACACCAAAGTATCACAAACTTGTACAACACCTAAACAATCACAGCCATGGTTTATCACAAAAGAGTTCATGCCAAGAACTTAGTAGAACCAGATAAAGGGAATGCTAGAGCACATAATAGAACACATAGGTTCAGAAAAGGTTTGGGGTATAACATGTTCAGGATTACACAAAATGCAATTGTAGTACACTAAGGATCAAAGAAGACATAAGCAGAGTTATTTGGAAACATGCAAGGGGATGGTACACATGCTGGGCTGAAGGGGAAAGGTACTGAGAATTAAAACATCAGAGCATACAAACTAATTGCAAGTAGGACAACAGAACCATAAGTAGAAGCAGATTAAGAACAGTATAAATTGAAATACCCAAAGGAACATATTGTTTTGAAGCTTAAACATAAATTGGAGACATACTAGTTGGAAGGATAGCAGATATGGAATGAAGAGTAGGAAAGTATATTAACTAGTATTGGCTTTCAGTCGACTAGTAGCAAACAAGCAATCAAGAATAGAACAGTGTGTGTGTGAGTAAGAGAGAGTTGAACAATGTATGTTCGTGTATGTCGAAGTCTCTCCCAATGAGAGTAAAAAGATAAATATATATAGTAGTTTAAAAATCTGGGTAAATAAGACATGAATCAAATTGTCCAGTGATTATGGAACTCAGAATCAATCATAGCAGAATCTGGGTAAGTAATCCCTTAGATTAAGGGAATTAATTGAAACGGTAAGAACTAGTAACATATAAATCAAGGAAAATCAGTACATGATTAATAAGTGAGGGATCAAAATTCATTAATCATAGAACTCAGTATCAATCAATACGAGGATTAAGGCAAGTAATCCCTTAGATTGAGGGAATTAATTCAAACGGTAAGAACTAGTAACCAATAAGGAGAGAAAACATTGTATGTAGAAAATAGGTAATTAGGGATAGATACATAAAGTCTAATTAAGGAAATAACGGTAAGAATCAATTAATAATGCAGTCACTACATAATAAGAAAATAATTTAGGGTTGTAGAAACAGGGAAAATAGCCGGAAATCAGTAAAGAATATCAACATAGGAAATCAGGGATTCAAAGAATCGAAAAATCGTACTAATATAAAGGGGAAACTATATAAACTTCCAGGAAAACACATAAATTGAGTATAAACAAAAGAAACCAATAAGAGATTCTAATAGGGCATCATTAGGGTGGGAATCAGGAAATACTCTAATTAGTCAAAGCATAGGAGAATCAAGCACATAGGCAAACAGTAAAAATGAACTCAGAATACAAGACTTAGGCCAGAAAATTAGGGTTTCACACAAATACTAGTATGAATCAGCAGAGTAGACATGATACACGCAAAAGAGATGAAGAGTCAGAAACCCTAATAGGAAAACAATAGGGTAAAAATTACAAGAAACTTAAGCCATTTGTGAAAATCAGGCACATATACTGATCAAACCAAAAGGAAAAGGTTTCAATAATGGTAAATACGATTAAAATCATGAGATAATGTTAAAAATCACCAGGGAAAACTATTTTGAAAAAGGGTTTAGGAACCCCAACTTAAAAATGAAGAACCACTTAGGGGAAATGGAAAATCTTTAAAGAAAACATCATAATAGCTCGTAATATGTACATATCCATTACATATCTAGAGAAATTGAGAGTTTAGAAATTAGGGTTTCAAAGAGAGAAACCAGAGAGAGAGAACGTCGGTACAGAAACCACCGGATCAAGCCGAAAAGTAGAAAATCTTACCGGAGATTGAGCCATAAAGGCCTAAAATAGGCCAGAGGTGTGAGAGAGAGACCCTAGTCTCTTGAAGACCTTAGAGACAGCAACACCGGTGCAAATGAGCCATGGGAGGTCCGAGGTAGGTGAGGACTGTTGATACCCAATTTTTTCTCAAATTATTTTCAAACTTGCATATAAGCTTTCAAAATCACTCTTTGCAGTAATCGATATCTTTCCATAATTTTTCGTATTTTTATCAAATCATTTTCCTGGTTATTTAACATTTTTATGTTCCATAATTATTAATAATTATGCATAAGTGATGTTATAAACAATTTCAAATCATTATCTTACTCAATAGGTTATTTATATCTTATGTTTAAACCTATTGGGATTCCATTATTTCACAAATTAGGCAATTTGGCATTATTTGGCTATAGTTACAATAACTTTGCAATTATAACCTAATTGTACATTATATGCTATTTTAATTCAGTAATTAGTCATCTTAAATTTTAAATACTAGTTAATTACATTAATTTCACTTACTGAGCCTTAATTTTGTTTTATCTAATTATTAGCTATTTTTATTAATTATCTATCTATTTTTAATGGGTATTTAACAAATAGCGAATGTTTTATTTAAAATCTAGCCTAAGTTATACCCAGCCCAAACCCATTTGTAACCCATAAAGGACCTAGCCCAAAACCCATCAAATACCCGACCAGAACCCAAGCCAATCTTAGTCGTTGATCAGATCAGATCAATGGCCCAGATTTTAGTTACCTAAAATATCTCTAACCTAACCCCCCCTATTCCGTCTCATTTCCTTCGAGACGGTTCCTTTCTCATCTCTCTGTCTCTCTATCTCTCTACCACTCTCTAGAACTCTTTTGACTTCATCTTCTCCGATGTTTTCCAGTCGCCTTCTCCAGTGGATTCTCACTGGAACCCTGATTCCCTATCATCTCCTGACCACCCGCTTGCCTCTCACCTATTCAGCGACCTCTTAAGCTCTTCAGACGATCCTGGAGTGGTTCACTCACCTCCCTTTGGGTCTCTTGCCATTTCCGGCCATCCCCGGCCGTCTGAGTAAGTCTTGCAGTCTTTACGGCCTAAACCTATGTCGTTCATGAGGTTTGCCCTCTTTTCTGGGTTCCACGAAACCCAAATC
>ML267928.1:0-50334 GCA_005239495.1 Nicotiana undulata
CCAACCTTTCTTATGAATTTTCATGAATTATGGAAGTGGAATTCTTCAAGAATTAAAGTTATAAACATGCGGGAAGCCAAATAATCACTTACCTGAGTTAATCACTCGCTAACACTGTTCTGGAGCTCTTGGGGGTCTTAACAATGGAGGAAAAACAAGTTTGGGAGGAAAATAATGAAGTGGGCCTTTTATAGAGCTGCCCAGCAGTTCTCGCTCCTGCGGCCTTTGGATCGCAGGTGCGGACTCGCACTTGCGTGAAATTGGTCGCACCTGCGATGGGCCTGGGCCCTGGGGGAGGTCGCTGCTGCGGACTTTGGATCGCAGGTGCGGACTCGTACTTGCGTGAAATTGGTCGCGCCTGCGATGGGCCTGGGCCCTGGGGGAGGTCGCTCCTGCGGACTTTTGTCCGCTCTTGCGGAGCCGCGCCAGCGAGAGGGAGGGCCTCCCCTGTGACCAAGGCCGCTCCTGGGATGGATTGGCCACTGGTGCGAGCCTCGCGCCTGCGGCTGATGGACCGCAGGGGCGGTCACACCAGAAACAATCCCCCACCAGCTATTAGTTGCTGGTTTTTGACCCCGATTGGGGTCCGGGAGGCCCATGGGCCCACCGAGCCCCCGAAAAATTATACCAACAAGTCCCAAATCATAAGACGGACTCGCTCGAACTCTCGGAGCACTCAAAACATCATCCAAACTAGAAATCACTCTCCAAAACCCCTTAGTTTCAAACTTAAGTTTTTAAGAAAATTTCAATGGCTCACCAATACGCCGAACGGGTCTATACTGCTCGGAATGACCCCAAATTTTGCGGACAAGTCATAAATGACTATACGGAACTATTTCCAGTTCCGGAATTCCATTCGGACCATGATATCATGAGGTCCAATTACAGGCTGAATTCTAAATCTTATGAAATCCTGAATTCCAATTCAGGTGCCGAAATACTCCCAGGTCATAAGAAACCCGAGGCGAACATACGCTCAAGTTCAAAATCATCATCCAGAGCTGCTGGAGCTGTCATCACTTGGTTCCGAGGTCGTTTTCTCAAAATGCTGCTCGGAACCAAAATTAGCCAAAAAGGCTAGCCTTCAGGAACCAAGTGTTCCTGAACTGGCCAAATCACTTCTGAATCTCGAACTATCTGCCCCCACAAATCATAAGGAATGAGTAGCCACTATGGAAAGAGTCATTTACGGGAACAGAGTCGCAACACACAAAACAACCGGCTGGGTCGTTACTGTTAAGTACGAGTACTAGAGACCCGGTGGTTTAATGCAGCAGATTCAGCTTTCTTAGTGGAAGTGGGAGCGTATCACCATGGACTTTGTAGTTGGACTCCCACGGACTCAGATGATGTTGGATGCGGTTTGGGTGGTGGTGGATAGGCTGACGAATTCAGCGCACTTCTTTCCGGTATCAGTTTCATATTCAGCAGAGAAGTTGGCAAAGATATATATGAGAGAGATTGTTCGATTGCATAGTGTGCCCTTATCAATTATATCAGACAGAGGTACTCATTTTACCTCCCATTTTTGGAGAGTATTTCAGCGAGAGTTGGGTACGCAGATTGATTTGAGCCCAACATTCCATCCTCAGACGGACGGACAGTCTGAGCGCACTATTCAGATCTTGGAAGATATGTTGCGGGCTTGTGTTATTGATTTTGGTGGTTCATGGGACAAGTTCTTGCCTTTAGCTGAGTTTTCCTACAACAACAGGTACCAGTCGAGCATTAAGATGGCTCTGTATGAGGCCTTGTATGGTAGACGGTGTCGGTCTCCAGTTGGATGGTTCGAGCCAGGGGAGGCTAGATTTTTGGGTTCTGAGTTAGTCCAGGATGCCTTGGACAAGTTGAAGGTTATTCAGGATAGACTTCGTACAGCTCAGTCCAGGCAGAAGAGTTATGCGGATCGTATAGTTCGAGATTTGTCCTTTATGGTAGGAGACCGGGTATTTCTTCGAGTGTCGCCTATGAAGGGCGTGATGAGGTTCGGGAAAAAGGGCAAGTTGAGCCCTAGGTACATTGGTCCATTTGAGATTTTGGACAAGGTAGGAGAGGTGGCCTACAAACATGCCTTGCCACCGCATTTGTCAGCCGTACACCCGGTGTTTCATGTGTCTATGCTCCGAAGGTATATTGTGGATCCATCTCATGTTCTTGACTTCAGCGGTGTCCAGTTGGTAATGGATTTAACTTATGAGGAGGAGCCGGTAGCCATATTAGCTAGGCAGGTTCATCAGTTGAGATCAAAACGTTATCCTTCGGTTTGTGTTCAGTGGAGAGGTCAGCATGTTAAGGCAGCTACGTGGGAATCCGAGTCCGATATGCGGAGCTAATATCCCCATCTTTTCCCCGACTCAGGTACTTTGCTATGTCCGTTCGGGGACGAACGTTTTCTTTAGAGGTGGAGATTGTGATGACCCAAAAGGTCATCCTGTGTGTATTTTACTAAATCTATGTTTCGAGGCTCCGAAAGCCTCCGTTAATCTCACCTCGATATGCATGCAGAGCCCGGGCGTGTTGCCGGGAAGCTTTTTATGTGAAAACGTGATGAGAATGGAATTTTATAATAATTAGTGGAATAAAGTTGACTTTGGTCAACCTTTTTGGTAAACGGACTCAGACCCATGATTTGACGGTCCCGGAGGGTCCATAGGAAAATATGGAACTTGCACATATGCCCAGAATCGAATTCCGAGGTCCCAAGCCCGAGAAATGAATTTTTAAAGAAAATTGTTTTCTGAAAATAATAAAGGTTTTTTGAAAATAATAATTGATGTGAAAACTGTGTTACTGGGACCGTATTATGGTTCCAGAGCCCGGAACAGGTTTAATATATGTTATGTGACTTATCTGTGAAATTTGGTGTAAAACGGACTTGCAATGACGTGATTCAGATCAAAATCGGAATAATTAAGCTTTATGAAGTTTTAAGGAAATTTTATGAGTTTTGAGGTTTAATTTCTTGATTTTGATGATATTTTGTTGATTTAAAAACATGAATAAGTCCGTAGGATGATTTGGGAGTTGTGTGTGTTTTTGGTTTTGAAACGCGAGGGCTCGGGTGAGTTTCGGTTAGCTAACGGGGTGTAAAAGTGGGAAAAATTTGGTGTTTTGGTTCATTTTCTTGTGTCTGGTAGCTTAGTCTATGGGATCGCATAGGTGGAGCTGCGATTGCATAGAGTTGTGAGTGGGGGAGGGGTCTGATGCCATACGCGATCGCATTGGTGGGGCCGCGATCGTAGTGTAGGAGTTCCTGATGCTCCGCGATCGCATTCTTCTCTCCGCGATCGTAGAGAGTGCAGTCCAGCTTCTCCGCAATCACAGAGAGTGAAACCCAGCTAACTCCGCGATCGCAATCCCTTGTCCGCGATCACAGAGAACAATTTTCGCCCAGCTATTTTATTACTCAAAAACAAAATATCCATACGGGATTTTTCATATTTTCACCCTTCTCTTCTTCCTCAAACCCCATTGACAATTCTCAAACGAGTTTTCTTCCATAGCCATTTGGGTAAGTGATTCTAACACTAATTTCTTCCATTTTCCTTCGTCAATCACTTGAATCTAGGTCTAATAGCATGAAATCAAGGTAGAAATTAAGGGGTTTTGGGTAGAGTTAGGTTTATGGAATTTTTGGGAATTCAACCTCGTTTTGGGGTCGGATTCTAAAACAAATTGTATAGTCGGGCGCGTGGGGGAATGAGTTATCGGGTTTTGGTCCGAACCTCGAGTTTGGACCAAGCAGGCCCGGGGACGGATTTTGGTATTTTTGGAAGAATGATATAAAATATATAATTAGGCTTTGGGATTGAGTTATTGAATAATTATTGATGTTATTAAGTCAATTATGTCTGGATATTATCGTTTCGGGGTTGGATTCAATAGGCAAGGCTGTGATTGAGGCTTGATTTGCATTTTTGGAGCCGAGGTAAGTGTTTGGCCTAACCTTAGCTTGAAGGATTAGGTATAGAGTCTTATTTGCTATGTGTAATTCATTTCCAACGTATAGGTGAGCTGACGAGTACCTATATGTTGCGGTCAAGCATGCCCGTGAGTCAATTGTGATGAATTGTATCGTGTTCTTGATATTCTATGTACTATGAAAAATCGATGATTAGAAGTGATACATTGATGTTGTTTCATGACGTGGGAAATTATTGATTAATTGTTCAGTTGAGGCTCTTACTGTTGAAATTACACTTCTGAGCGAGTTTGGTTATAGCTGAGTCCTTTGCCGGGATAATAAAATTTTATTGAGTATTTATGTATACTTGAGATTTCTTATTGTTAGTTTGCACATTATATTGCTGATTGTTTATTATTTATCATACGAGGGGACATGCCGTGTTGATCGTTTATTATTTATCGCACGAGGGGACATGCCGTGCTGATTGTTTGTTATTTATCACACGAGGGGTCATGCCGTGTTGATCGTGGATTATTTATATGCACGAGGGGACATTCCGTTCCGAGTGTTACTATATATGCACGAGGGGACATTCTATGCCGTGTGATTGCGAGATGATGCACGAGGGGACATGCCGTGCCTTTTGCTGTTCATTATCTGTGCTGATGACGTTAAATTCCTGCTTTTACCTCTTTACGTTTCAGTTATTACCCTGTTCTAGCGTGCTAGCATTTTGTTGCCCCTTCCACCCCCAGCATGTTCTCCCCGTATCTGTTTTTACTTGCTTATTTCCGTCGATATTTTCCTGTTATTATATTGAATTGCACAGGTTTATATATATATANGCTCGGCACTTACTCAGCACATAGGGTCGGTTTTACTGATGCTACACCTGCACCTCTTTATGTTGTGCAGACTACGCAGTCGGACACGGTGGTCACTGACGGTCAGAACATTTCATCAGTTCATACTGGAGACATCGAGGTAGACCCGCAGACGTTCGTGGGCCTGGCGTCACCTTCTACCCTTCACTTTCAGCTCTATCTTATCTTATAGCTTCACAGACAGTCATATGTACTAATTTCAGACCTTTGTATTTAGTAATCTCTTAGACAGTTCGTGAGTATGTTACACCAGTTCTGGGTTATATTTATGGGTTTTACTTCGAAACTTGCTATATTATTTTTTGTAATTTTGTTAACTTTCATATTGTTAATTATAGCTTCCCTTGTCATCCTGTTCATTTTAGTTGTTAATGAGTTTATTTAGTTCAACGTTGGCTTGTCTAGCGGGTGCAACGTTAGATGCAGTCATGGCCCGAAGGTGGGATTTCGGGTTGTGACACAATTTCAACTCAATAATAGTAGGCAATTGAGACTAGGTTCAGAAGACATCAATTAAGAAAATAATAATCAATCAACAGTAAATTAAACAGGTAACAAGGCAAGAAATAAACTAAAGGTCGGAATTAGTATGAGTATCCCATAGGAAATTAGTAAGGCTTTCGAATCACAAGGAATCAAGGATTCAAATAACACTAATTACTATAGACTCCTATGTATGAACGGAATGAACACATTATAAGCAAAAGAAATAAATCTGGAAACAATCAAGTAAAATTACAGAGAATCAGGGATTCGAACAGGAATGATATCAATTACAGGGAATTAACATGAATTAAAACAGATACTAGGCAAGAAGTCAGAAACCCTAGTAGTGAAAACATATGAAATTAGGGGTTCATATGAATTACAGAGTGAACAGTGAGATAAACAGGAAAGCAAGAGAATCATAGGGTAAAAACATCAGTGAATCACAGGACTCATGAAACACAAACACATATGCAAACACATATTCAAAGACAAATCAGGAACTTTAGGGTTTAGGTCTAAAATTAGGGATTTCATCACAACAAGTTAGATAAAGGAGAGAGGCTTAAACAAATCACTAAAACGCAGTAGAGACCCTAAAATAATAGTAAAAAATCATTTAAAACGGTGCCATGAAACCCTAATTGAAAACGAAGAGTCGTTTTAGAAAAATTGGAGACCCTTTGAGAAAACAACGAAATAGCTTAAAGTATACACAGATCTAAGACAAATCTAAAAGAAAATCGGAAAATTTTGAGAGTTAGGGTTTCAGAGAACCCAGAGAAGATGAGAAAACCTTAAAATGTCACCAGCTTTAGCCGAAAAAGTCATAGATCTTACTCGAACGGCCGGAGGTGGCGGGGAATGGCATGAAGGACCATGGGTAGGAGTTGAACCGCTCCAGGTTCACCTGAGGACCTCAGGGTGGTGTCAAACCGGTCTGGGGTGAAGTAGTGGCTAGGAGATGATGAAAGGCCATATCTTCCGACGAGGGAGGTGGCCGGAGAAAGTGGACAGAGTCCATCGGAGGGGAGGAAGGTGGAAGGTTCTAGAGAGAACCAGAGAGATTGTGAGAGAAGTGAGACCTGGCAAATGAGGATGGGAGGGGGGGGGGTAGTCTTTTAGGGTTATTAATGGTAAGGATTAATCTGGGCCGTTGATTTGATTTAATCAACGGCTTAGATTAGAGAGGGGTATTGGGTCGGGTATGATAGGTGTTGGGCTTGGGTATTTCGTCCATTTTGATTGGGTTTGGGTTAGACTAATTTAGGCTAGGATTTAAATGAAAAAGGAGCTAATTGTTAAATACCCAATTAAATAGATAAATAATTAATTAAAAATGGCTAATTATATAAAATGAAATTAATGCTAAATAGACTAAGTTAAAATTATTAATCAGTATTAAAAATACAAACGACTAATTATTGAGTAAAAAATAACATAAAATATGTAATCAGGCTATAATTGCAAAGTCATTGCAATTATAGCCAAATAATGCCAATTTTGCTAGTTTGTGAAATAATTAAATCTTAATAGGACCCAAAATGATATATTAAACCAAGAAATATTTTGAAATCATTTGTAATGTCATTTATTATTAATTATTGAACATAAAAATATTGGATAAATTAGAATAAATTAATAAAAATGTGGGAAAATTATAGAAAAATTCCAATTGTTATAAAAACTGAGTTTGAAGGTATATATGCAAATTCAAAATAATTTGAGGAAAAAAATTGGGTATCAACAAATGGTAAATAGTGAAAATCTTTATTAATTGGGTACCTCATACCCTTCTTCACCTTGCTTCTTTTGCTTGATGAAACTTGTGTCTAACTTCCGATTCCTTTTTACCATAATAGTGGATAAGTATCCTTTCCTAAAAGCTCCTTACCAAGAACCTTACACCTTTTAGTACACGCATGATCTGTTGAAGACCTCACATTTACTAATCTTAAGCAATGTGAAAAATCCAGTTCCTCTAACTCAACACGTCCACGACTATATCCCTTATCGATCGTCTTTCTAAATGTAGGCATCGTCTTATTACGAATAAAATAGATGTTTAGAATTTGAATTCTTATAAGTGAGCTCTACCACACGATCTAGAGTAAGAAAAAAGAGTGATAGTCCTAAATGCCCTGTAGCCTCCTACTTATAAGTGTGGTGCACGACACACCCATAAACAAGACTCTACTAGACACGGCTTGTAGACTCCCTAGGACAGAACTGCTCTGATACCACTTTTATCAAGACTCAAACCGATGGGCCGTAACGGGCACCCGGTACCTTACTCAACCGAGTACCAACATAATGTACCATAGTATCATAAATAACTAAGATGGAAATATGTCGTGAGATACCAACTTATACTTAAGACATACGAGCCTATAAGACCAAATATCCACTCGTATACTGAACATAGGCCGACAAGGCCATACAATCTTTCATGTACATGACATCTGCGTGCAAGCCTCTTAGAATACATAATTTTCATAAAGGTCGGGACAGAGTCCCGACATAAAACAATACACGTCTAAATCATACTAACCAAACAAGCAACTCCGAAGCAAATGGAGCGCACCAACATCTTCCGCTGAGCTAATAGCCTACTTAGAGGTCTCTCGATCTATCTATTGGGACCTACGGGCATGAAGCGCAGCATCCCCAGGCAAAAAGGACGTCAGCACGAATAATGTATCGAGTATGTAAGGAACATTAATAGGTACATAACAGACATGGAAGAAATATAGAGTAAATGACTCAACCTGTAAGTCTGGGTAACTTCGTAAATCATGAAGTACTTACGGTGTCATGCATATGCATATGAATATCATGTCGTGCATAGGTACATGTGTTCATAACATCATCAAGCCTCTGAGGGCATACCATCTCGGCCACTGTGGGCAAATCATCAACATATACCAGCTGATCAGGTGGTGGTGCGTATATAATGCCATAACCTTTCCCATATTCCATGTACATATATATACATACATATATACGCGTATGTAACGTCGTCTGGTCATGGGTCAATGTGCATGTACAAATGCATGAAATGCATATGAAATATCTTAATAAAAGCTCTCGGTGTATCATAAGACCATTATGCCTCTGAATAACATCATGAAGTAAACTTTACCAATTTATGTATTTTTGAGACCCATAAACAGATGATAGAATAATATGACACATGGAAAATCAAGAACATAAGTATCTAGTATTTCTATGAATAGAGTCATTTATGGAAATTGTGCATTTGCTCGTGTAACGACCCGACCGGTCGTTTTACATTATCGGACCCCGTTCCCCTATCCAAATCTTCCCATAGCGGCTTCTTGTGATTTGTGACTTGCGGGGACTGGTGGGTCAGGATTTGGAAGTGTTTTGAGCAATATAGAAACACTTGGTTCCTTAAGGTTGGCCTATTTGGCCAAGTTTGACTTCGGTCAACATTTTGAGCAAACGACCTCGGAATCGAGTTCTGACAGTGTCAGTAGCTTCGTCTGGTTATTTCGGACTTGAGCGTATGTTCGAAATGGGTTGTTGATAACCCAGGGGCGTTTCAGCGCCCGATATAGAAATAAGGATTTCCTTAAATTTGAAATTTGGTTTGGAACGTGATTTTATGATATCAAGGTCCGAATGAAATTTCGAGACCGGAAATAGTTCCGTTATGTCATTTATGACTTGTCTGCAAAATTTGAAGTCATTTCGAGTAGTATAGGCCAGTTCAGCGCATTGAAATGAATTCTAGAACTCTAAGTTCAAAGTGTTGATTCAATTTGCTTTTGCGGTCAAATTCTGAGTTTCGTTGTTGTTTTTCGCGTTACGGAAGTTTGAGAGAGTCCGTACCATGAATACAGACTTGCTGGTGCCTTTGGACAGGGTCCCGAGGGGCTCGGGTGAGTTTTGGACCCCCGAGAGCTGAATTCAAAAAAACTAGGTTTTTGCTGTCTGGTTTCCTTCTTCGCGATAGCGGGAGGTGGGTCACGTTCACGGAGAAGGAATTGGGTTGGGCTGCTGAATGCTCTTCGTGTTCGCAAGAATATCTCTGCGATCGCAGAAGGTCGGGTCCCTGACCTTCGCGATTGCATCCCTGTCTTCGCGTTCGCGCCGATCTGGATCCCTGGCCTTCGCGATCGCAGCCTCGCCTCCGCGTTCGCGTAGAGGTGATAAGGGGCCATGCCTGTTTTCTCTTCGCGATCGCAGGACCTCCTCCGCATTCGCAGAGGTCTGGCCAGTTAGCCTTCGCGATCGCATGTCCCTTTCCGCATTGGCATAGAAGGGCCTCAAGGCCTGGGCCATTTGGCCTTCGCGATCGCGGCCCCCTGGTCGCGATTGCGGTGAAGGGAAATCTGGGCAGTTAATTGATATACGGGATTTAATTCTCATTCCCCATTATCATCTTCTTCCTTGAGATAATTGAGAGCTTCCAAGAAGGCCGTTCCACCTAGTGCTTGAGGTAAGAAAATTTCTTATTAACACCTAGTTTCAAACATCAATTTCTAGTTAAATTATCTACTAAATTATCAAGAATCATGAAATTGGGTAGTAATTTTAGGGCTCTTGGGGATTTTGTGATTTTCTGTTTAAGGCCATGAATTCAAGTAGAAACTACATAATTTTGATCCTTAGGCTATGGGTGAGCGATTCCTTCGAGAATTTTCGGAATTCGAGCATGCGGGCTCGGGGTTGAAATTTAGTTCTTTAAGAATGATGAATTTTGAATAAAATAGGATAAATCCTATTCTTTGATCATGAATTGATGTATTGTGCTATACTTGACTAGTTGCGAAACCTCGAGGGTAGATCTCGGAGTTTTTAGGCGCATCTTTGATCCGAGGGTTAGTTTCGCCACGAGGTGAGTCTCCTTTCCAACATTGTAAGGGGGAAAATGTCTCAATAGGTTCTTGATTGCTATGTGTACATGTTGTGGGGGCCACGTATGTACCAAGTGACGATAGTCCGTACGTGGTGACTGTATTGCTATGTCGGGTAGCCTTAGGATTCACAAGCATGCCTTTATGTGCCCTATCTGTACCTTCGTATGTGTTATGAGTTACGAGTTGTAATTACTGTTGAGATGATAAGGAAAAGTGAGGTATTATGATTTAAATCCTAGTTGATTACCTGTGGTATTGGCATGACCTGTTGAGTTCACTGTTGAGTTGGTACACGTTTGTCCGTATATATATACGCACTTGTTATCGAGTCAGCACACGAGTCGCAGGTATGATGCGCGATCGTGGGTCAGCTTATTATTATCGAGTCAGCACACGAGTCGCAGGTATGATGCGCGATCGTGGGTCAGTTTATCATTATCGAGTCAGCACACGAGTCACAGGTACGATGCGCGATCGTGGGTTAGCTTATTATTACTGAGTCAGCACGCGAGTCACAGGTATGATTCGCGATCGTGGGTTAGCTTATGACTTCAGTCCTTATGACCACCCTTATGACTCCAGCCAGTTGCCTTGTCCTTGTATATGTATGACCAGTTGTTCAGGGTCACTTATAGTCAGACATGTCAGGTATTTGGTAAGAGGGGAATAAAGTACATTGTTGTTCATTTCCAGTTATTGTCTGGAGTATTTCTTGTGATATGCACTTGCTATTTACTGTTTTATCTGCCTACTATTTTCTGTCATATCCTGTCATATATTATATTACTGGACCTTAGTGAGTGTCTAGTCGACTTCTCGTCACTACTCCTTCGAGTTTAGACGGGATACTCACTGGGTACATATTTATTTATGTACTCATGCTGCACTTCTTCTTCTGTACTTGATGGTACAGGTCCGGAGGCTGGTACATCTGATTATCAGGTCGGGGCTAGGTACTTACTTGAGTTGATTTGACTTCACGGTGAGCTGCTCTTCCTGGCGATCTCTGGTAGCACCATGGAGTTTTCCTATGTTATTTTCCTGTCTATTTCATTCAGACAGTGGTATTGTATATATATTGTCTTTTGTATATTCAGTTAGTATGCCCGTGACACTCGTGACACTAGTTCCTGGCACACACACGTGGTGGTTATTCAGGGTTTGGGACTGTTTATACATATATATGCTTATCTTTTGGCCCTCGTACCTTTATAGATATATCATTTACCACTGAGTTATCATTTTCAGACATTATGCCTTATGCTTGTTAAAATTGGTAAATATTGAATTATGAAACCAAATGGG
Organism: Nicotiana undulata; assembly: GCA_005239495.1. Classification (NCBI taxonomy): domain Eukaryota; kingdom Viridiplantae; phylum Streptophyta; class Magnoliopsida; order Solanales; family Solanaceae; genus Nicotiana; species Nicotiana undulata. Next base: position 11,472 of record ML267928.1, read on the forward strand.
ATAGAGAACACTTAGTATAATTCATGTTGGCTTGCCTAACCCCGCGGTTGGGCGTCATCACGACCTGAGTTAGGATTTGGGTCGTGACAACTCGTTTCGTTTGTATCGTATGGATCATGCCAAAAGAAAGAAAAGATAGCCTTAGCATACATGGATTAAGGAAAAATCCGTATGATATTCTTAAAAAAAGGTTGCACCGTACTCTTTAGAATCGCAAAATTATAAGTTGCTACTGTGCCAAGAAATCTTTCTTCACACCTTAATGGCTAACGTTTTGGATTTGCAGAACGCTAATGTCTCTGGTTGTAGGAACTTTATAGGAAACTTCATTGCTTTTGTACCAAACCTCAAAATCTTAAGTAGAAAATGAGAAAAAGGTATAGTGGAGCCTATTCATATTCTCCCGTGCGGTATAATATTAAAATTCCAAACAAATAAATTTTCATGTCTTCCTTTCTCATCCATCTAAGCTTTCAAAGGAAGTGCACTAAGATAAGTTGACAAAAATATTGATGCGGGAGAAAACTCATTCCTATACCTTATTCATTTTTTTTCATTTTATGTTTCCCACCATTCTGTTTTCCTTGTTTTGTGTTTGAAAGTTCCAACCTTTCTTTTCCTATACTTTTTGTCATTTTGAATTATGTCTGAGGGATTTGATTAGTTACCACCTAGGATTATATGACTACATAGTCATTTTATGTGGTTAGCTTGTGCTGCCACGTTCTTCCCTTGATAATTATCTAATGTTTTTAATTAGGTAATATTCTGTTACCCGGTAATTAACCAGTTACCCGCATAATTAAGAATTGTCTCAACGTAAAATATTACTCTCTTTTAACATATCTTGTATACCTTACTAGCATAGTCATGTAGTACCTTGTATGACACTAGTCCATAAATATTGAGTATTAATGCTCGACCCGTATTTTATCTCAATATGTCAAACTTTTGACGTAAAATTCATTTTCTTTGACCTTCTTTCCCTCTCACCTTCACGAATTTACTCATCATTTGTTTAAAATAGAATAATGCATATAATCTCCAAATAATTTCTTTCCTTGGACTAATGTCAATTACCTTACGACAAATTTAATGTACAATACTACAGTGTGCAACAACGTCATAATTCAATACTGCGAGATGTAGAAATATCGTAATATAATAATGCGGAACGTAATACCGACGTAATATTGTGGGGCATAACACAGGGTTTTTTTGCACTTGGGTGCAGACAGTAAGACATGTATTTAGGAGCATAGTTACAAAATCAATAATACCTGAGGGGACTCATGGGATTTGGAGATAGTATAGTATAGGATCATACTAGACATCACAGTATCAAAACAATTTAAGTTAGTAAATTATTAGAGGCATACCCTAACTAAACAAATAGTACATAAGCATAGAAATAGAGTAGAGGCACATTGAGACAGATTATAAGTTCATAAGAACATGCTGACCATAAAAAGGTAAGACATAATTTGGCATACTAGATGAAGCAATGAGGGCAAGGAGTTTAATTACATGCTGAACAACAAAACAGTAGATAGAAGCATATTAGAAACATGATAAATTGAAGCAACAAAAGAAACATATTGGTTTGGAAACTTGAATTGAAATTAGGACATACCAGTAAAGAAGACAGTAAACACAAAGTGGAGGATAAGAGAGCACAATAGTTAGCCTTTGCTTTCAGCCGGCTAACTTAGAACAGTGATAAGTAACACAGAAAAAGAGCATAAAGCTTTTAGTTGTGTGTGAGAGAGAGAGAGAGCTTTTTGAACTAGTGTCCTCCTCTTTTCTAATGAGAGACTAAGGTACTTACAGATTTAAAACAGGCAGAAGAATAAGGTAAAAAAATAGTTCAGCGGTAATTATAGAAATATACCAATTAGAATTAGATCAGTGCAAGGACTTTCTTTAATCAAGGGAGTTAAAATTCAAACGTTAATAAGCAATGGTAAATAAGGAATGGAATCATGTAAGACTGAACATGACATATAAGGAAACATGCATAAGTATAATACAAGTATATCACATGTAATATAGACTAGCTTCAGGGATCCAATTAAGGAAAATACTATAGTTTGACAGTATGGTCGACTATAGAATAAGGTAGGAAAATATTTTATAAGTCAGAAAATCAGTAGAGAATATCACCGAAAAATCAGTGAAGCATGTCAATCACAGGGAATCAAGGGATTCGAATAAGAATAACATTAGCCAAAGGTAATTAACACGAATTATACGGAATACACACCTAACATGCAAGAATCAGAAACCCTAGTAATCAAAATAGAGTGAAATCACACGAAATTAGGGATTCACGTAGAGCATAACATGAATTACATAATAAATGTAATATATGCAGGAGAAGTGAAGATTTAGAGACATTGAAAAAAAAATAGTGTAGAACCACATAATAAGCAAAGATATATAATAGTAGACAGAAACCCTAACAAACAAATATTAGGTAAAAGTCACGGAGTCACAGAGTGTTCATGAGATCCCAGTAAAAATAATAGAATAGGTAAACGTATTATCGAAAATAAACTCAGAGTCACAGATTAAAAACCAAGAACTTTGGGGTCTTTTAACGAAATAACTCAGACGCATGGGGAAAGGTTCAAATAAAGCTTAAACATAACGAGAGTCATAAGATAATACTTAAAATATGAAGGAAAATCATTTTGAAAATAGGTTTGAGAACCCTAGTTTTGGAGATGAAGGGTCATTTTGAAAAAATCGGAAAATCTTTCAAGGAAATAGTAGAATAACTCATAATATGCCCATATCTATTACAGATCTAAGAAAATCACGGGCTAATAGTTAGGGTTTCATAGAGATAACCCAAAGAGAAGGAGAATCGACTAAAAATCACAAGTTTTAGCCAAATAATAGTGGGATCTTACTCGGACGGACATAAACGGCCGGAGAATGACATGAGAGGTCATGGGAGATGAGTGAACCGCTTCAAGTTCTCTTGAGGGCCTCAGGGCAGTATCAACCTGGCGTGGGAGGAGAGGCATAGGTTGGGGGTGATGGTGAGACCGCCATAATCACCGGTAAAGCAGTGGCCGGTGAGGGAGCTTAGGTTTGGCAGAGGGAGTTTGAGAGAGAGGAGAGGAGAGGACGGCATAGTGTAACAAGAGAATGAGAGGGGAAATGAAGGTTTGGGGTAGGTCATTTAGGATTAATTAAGGAAATGAGTGATTTGGACCGTCGATTAAAACGATCAACGGTCTAGATCGAATGGGGTATTGGGTCGGGTAGGCTAGTGGATTGGGCCTGGGGGTGTTTGGGCATTTTAATCAGATTTGGGCATGGTTTAATCAGGCTAGAATTGAAAATAAAATTAGGCCATTTGTTATATAACCCATAAAATAGATAAATAATTTATAAAAATGGCTAATAGTTATAAAAAAATGAAATTGATGCTTAATAGATTAAATTAAAGTGATTAATTAGTATTTAATAAACAAATAACTAATTATTGAGTAAGAAATAACATGAAACATATAATTAGACTATAATTGCAAAACTAGTGCAATTATAGCTAAATAGTGCCCTTTCGGCTAGTTTTGAAATAGTTTGCCCTTAACAGGATCAAAAATAATATCTTAAATCAAGAAATGTTATGGAAATCATTTATAATGCAATTTAAAATTAATTATTAGAGAAATAATACTGGATAAATTAAAAATAAATTAAATAAAAATATGGAAAAATTATACAAAAATACCAATTGTTATAAAACCTGATTTTGAAGGTATATATGCAGAACTAAAAATAATTTTATGAAAAATTGGGTATCAACAGCTGCCCCTCTTTACCCGGAAAGGATGAAAGAATTGTCGTGTAAAGATATGATGTCCAATTTTGACCGAGCGAAACAGTTTGAAGAAATTTAGGCTGCACCCTGATTTTTGAGTTGCCTACATATCCCTGGTTTTATAGGAATCAAGCCGTATGTAGTTCAGGAGTCATTGGCGAAGTATACCGATGAAAGTTTTACAAGAACGGACGCAACATACAGGCTGGGATGAGTGAGCGATTTGCGGTTATGGTTAGGAGAATTGGAGCGGGACTGCACCTGCTAGGATAGTCGTTGCTTGCAAGATTACCTGTGAATAAGACAACACAAGCATATATTGTGTGTAATTTTAAACATGATGCAAATTCCCGTCGGACTATGAATGTTGTCTTTGGACGGTTAAAGATGAAGTCCTGAGACCACGACGTCCCGGGCCATGAATTGCTTGATTGCAGAATTCACAGGCAATTAAATGATGTTCTCGGGCCATGAGGAAGGTTCCTCCGAACCATGACGCCTTTGAATAATTATTTGAAAAATTGAGAGGGATCCTCAGGCCATGACATGGTGTTTTCGGGCCATGAAAATGGTGCCTCCGAACGATGACGCCTTTGGAAAAGTTGGCGATATTTCAGCCCATGGAGATGCAATAGTATGATGCACAAAAGACAAAGCTTAGTCTTGCGAAGTGAAGGGCAGAGCTTAGCCCGAAAGAAAGGTGAAGTAAATAATGCTTGAGATAGCGCTTAGTCTCGACGAAAAAGTAAATTTGAGGCAGAGCTTAGCCTCGAAAGGCAGAAAAGTAGCCTTATGCAACGGGATGTGGAGCTTAACCTAGGAAAGAATAAAGGTATCCTTATGCAAGAATGCAGATGGAGGCAAAGCTTAGTCTCGGAAGGCAGAAAGGTACCCTTATGCAGATGGAAAGAAGAAAAGTAGCCTTATGCAGATGGAAGGTGTAACGACATGACCGGTCGTTTTGAGATCTAGTGCGTTTTTCAGCGGTTGGAAGTCATGAACAACTTCATTTTAGGTATTATGACTTGTGCGTATGGTCAGAGTTGAAATTCGGGATGTTCGGGTGGATTTGGAAAAAGAATTCTCAACTCAGAAACCTTAAGTTGGAAGAATCGGCTAAGATTGGAATTTGCAGTAAACGACCTCAGAATTAGGATCTGAAGGTTCCAGTGGGTTCGTATGATGATTTCGGACTTGGGCGTATGTCCGGATCGGGTTTTGGATAACCCGAGAGCGTTTCGGTGTATATTAAGGAAGTCAGCATTTTGAAGGAATTTCCTAAGTTTGTCTTGAAGTGCATTTCAGAGATATTGATGTCCGTTTGGGATCCCAAGTCTGGGAATAGCTTCGTATGGTGATTCTGGAGTTGGGAACGCGATCAGAAGTGAATCCGGATGTCCGGAGGTCAGTTTGAAGTCATTTGGCTAAAGATAGAAATTTGAAGGTTTTTGAAGAATCCGACCGGAAGTGAAAATTTTGATATTGGGGTCGGAATGTGATTCCGCAAGTTAGAGTTAGTCCGTAATGTCGAATATGACTTGTATGAAAAATTTGGGGTCAATCGCATATGATTTGATGGGTTTCGGCGGCAGATTAAGAAGTTTGAAATTCTAAGTGCTTAAATATTTGGATTGGAGAGTGATTCGTCGTTTTGATGTTGTTTGATGTGATTTGAGGACTCGAGCAAGTCCGTGTCATGTTTTGGGACAGGTTGGTGTGATTGGACGGGGTCCCTGGGGCCTCGGGTGGATTCCGATTGATTAACGGATCAATATTTTAAGTTTAAGAAAGCTGAAGTTACTGTCATCTGGTGTGACCGCACCTGTGAGGCTTTGGCCGCAGGTGCGTCCTTGGGCGCTGCAGGTGCGAGATTTGGTGGGTCGGCTGGGAGTTTAGGTGCGATGTAATTTCTGCACCTGCAAAGGCGCAGATGCGTACGGTGGGGCGCATGTGCGAGTTTTGGTTGGGGACTGAGGAAGTTGGACATTCCTTCTCCTATTTTCATTTGGTATGGGCGATTTTGAGGAGCTTCAAGGAGGGGATTTCGTCAAGGATCACAAGGTAGGTAGTTTCTACTTATTTCCAAGTTAAATACAAGGTTTATACATGGAATTAGACATGACAATTGTGGGGAAAATTGGGAAATTTGAAGAAAACCTAGAAAATTTGGTAATTTAGATTTTTGCCACGAATTTAGCATGAATATTTGAGTAAATTGTATACTTGAACTAGTAAAGCTACGTGTAGAGGTTATCTTCGAGAAATTTCGGAATCCGGGCACATGGGCCCGAGGACATTTTGGTCAATTCGTTGAGCGAAGTTGGGAAATTTTATAATTTGAATTCGTTACAAGTATTAGAGTGAATTTTTATTTCTTGCCCATTATTTGGTAGTTTTGGGGCGTTTTGCATCTAGTGGAGTCGTCGGAAGGGCTTGGAAACCGGTTATGGAATTTCGGAGCGAGGTAAGTCTCCTTTCTAACTTTGTGAGGGGGAATAGTCCCCCTAGATGAACTAATTAAATACATGCTATTAATTGTGGGGGGTTACGTACGCACGAGGTGACAGGATTCCGTGTGTAGCTACTAATATGTTTATGCCCGGGTAGTCTAGGAACCACTAGCATGCCTTACTTGTTGTCCTTGTGATCTTGCCAGTAAGATTTGACCGTTAATATGATCGGAATAGTAATTGAATACATAAGAAGGATAAAGTTCATTTTTCTTAATCATTTAGAAAGACAATTTATTCTTCCTTGCATAAGTTTTGTTTCGGACAGATTTGTAATATTTGAAAACCACATCAAGCTTGGTAAATGAACTTCCAAAAATGATTTAAATGTTATCTTCATGTTCGCTTAAAGAGAATTTTATCACTTATTTGAGAAACTGCTTTCCTGATAAATTGTGGACTGACTGTGTGAATATGTGTATTTACGGGTGCCTGATTCGCATGTATGATTCGCGAGCAAGATATCCCTATATTTATGTATAACCGCGTCGCATGATCGATTCGTGAGCGGGGCAGATAGATGCATCTATGGTTCGAGCCGTTCGACCCTCGAAAGTGCACAGTTTAGTATTGTTGGTCCGCGTTGTTCGACCCTCAGCATTTTCTTCCGCATGAAAAATGCTGCTTATTTTCCTGTGAATTATACTTGTTTATTGGCCTAAGGAGTTTTGAGTTGCCAGCTAAAATGAAGAAGAATTGATGTGTAAAATGTGAAATAGGTTGATATTTCTTATCTCTGCACATCATTTAATTGCCTATGATACTCATGCTTAGCACCTCACTTGATTATAGTTAATCAACTTTTAGCAAGTGTCTTATTCGACCTCTCGTCACTACCTCTCTGAGGTTAGGCAGGATACTTACTGAGTACACGTTGTTTTCGTACTCATGCTACACTTGGTGTGCAATTTGTTGCACAGGTACCTTCATAGCAATATGGCTGACTTGGAGACTTAGGCGAGATGCATCATCCGGAGACGACCCGCAGCCGGCAGAGTCTTCCTCATATGTATTTGTACTTTATTTTTAAAGTTCTTGTCCAATTTGTATCTCGGACAATCTTTGTAATATTTTGTAAAAAGTCTTAGAAATTTTTCATGTACTTGTGACACCGGGTTCTGGGATGTACTTGGGTTGTATTTTTATTAAATTGGAAAAATAGACTATTGCTTTTACTTAAATGGATTTCTACTTAGTTACTATGTATTAAAGTGAAAAGTAACGATTTTGAAAGTGTTAAAAATAGGAATTATTTCAACAAATGAATGATTGGCTTGCCTGACAGTGCTGTCCGGCACCATCACGAGCTTAATAGATTTCGGGTCGTGACAACATGGTATCAGAGCGCTAGGTTCCCTTAGGTCTCACGAGTCATGAGCAAGTCTAGTAGAGTCCTGCGGATCAGTACAGAGACGCCTGTACTTATCTTTGAGAGGCTACAGGGATGTTAGGAGTACTTCCGTTCTTGATTCCCCATCGTGCGATTTGATTCCTTTATGGATTATGCCTATGTTCCTTCCTACTCAATCTTATACGTCGCGAAGCGCTTGTTATGAATCAAGGAGCTGAGGAATTTTAATAATACTATGGATATGGTGCGGGATGTTTCTCCCTGCGAAGTTGATTGAGGCTATTGTCGTTGCTCTGCGGAAGAGTAGTAGGTTGTTTTCAGCCAGTAGCTATGATTCTGAGAACTTCGAGGTCATGCTCAGGTTGTGATGATGCTTACAATTGGTTATCATGCGATGTCGATATGATGGTAGAATGCTTGCCCATATGTTGGGGTGATGAATGGTTTGAAGGGAGGTCTTCTCAAGGCGTGATTTCGAGATTTCAGTATTTTAGTTCCGGCGAAGGAAAGGCATTTGGACTATGAATGGTTCAGTTTGGATCGATAAAGTAGTAAGACTTGGTGTTTCAAGTAAGGTAGGATATTCACTTGTGATGTGATATCGTCGTCAGTAATCGAATGGAATATGTTAAGTTCGTCAGTGCCATGGTTTTTTCGGTTGAATAGGGGTCAGGGTACTGTGGAAAAGCATTGAAGAAGCAGCTGTCAGAGGTCGTGTTGTGCGGTGGTTCAATATGGAATAAGAATTGCTAATGAAGGCGGCTCGAGGAAGATGATCTTCGGAGAGTTTGAAGTTATGGTGCTCTGCTGGTTTAGAGCTACGGAGAACGATATTGAATTGAGGCCGCAATTGAGAAGCATGCAATAAAGGAAGAAATGTGAGAAGTGTCGGGTGGAGGCTAAATCTCAAATGCAAGGCATAAGGGACGGAAGTCGGGTAGTTGCTTAAAGGAATGAGTTTAACTAAAGTGGGAGAGTGGCAGCGTAGCATATGAGTTCAGTGGTAAGACAGCTGCCTATCTTGAGGAAAAGTTTGGAATGATTTGAGAATTTTTGTGGACGGTGATTAGGTCCACGAGCTTAAACCGAAATGTTTGTTACTCGGCGGAAGGTTGGATGCAACATAGAGGAGTCGTTAGGGATGAAGAAGGATGCAATGTGGTGATGAATCAGAAGCTCTTGTAGCACATTTAATAGATGTCCATGAGGAGCGGACGAACGGGAAAAGTTGTTGAATGAGGACAGGCTTAGGATGGGATAATAATTTTGTAGAGGGTGTGCAACACAGCGCTGTTTGAAGGTGTCAGTTGGTGATTTCCACAGGTGGGTTATCTCCTATGAGCAGGTTAGCGGTTGTGTGGTTGGAAAGTTTCTACAAGGAATCCTAGTGGCTATTCGGTAAGAGGCGGAATGTGTGAGTGGTGCTAGAGAATTTGACTATTTAGGGTATGCTAACAGGAGAATTCGGAAGAATTGGACGGACTGGTTGAGCAAGATTATGTAACAAAGGAGAAAGGATCTCAACAAGGCCTATAGTGGTGCAACGAGTAGCTTTGGGCTAAGTGGGGGAGTCCCACCACCTGTAGTTGGGTTGTAAGATTGTGTTCTCACGGGGTTGCGGATTGTCGGCGTGTTTGCAAGTTGTTAATGCTAAGGGAAATGAGAAAGAAAGGGTGATTTTGCGTGGGATTTGATGAGTGTGTGCAAACATTGGCCCTGTTGGACCTGGGTTAGGCTTTGAAAGATTCAGAATGTATGCCTAAGGCATATGTGAGTTGTAAGGGTAGTGACTCAGTCACATGCTTCATTGAGAAGGTGTGCATGTGCTAGAAGAGCTTTGGAGTTGATTGTATTCGGGGCCAATCATAGTGGCTGATTCTTGATAGCGGTCCTAATGAATTTGAAGGCTAAGAATGCGCTGTTTAAGGGTTTCAGGAAGCAGTATGATTAAGATTTGAGCTTATACAGCGTAATTTCTGAGAAAGGGAAAATGATTGGAATGTTCTATGTTATTTTCAGCATGCAAAATAGTATTGGAGGAGTGAGAGAAATAAACTCCGGATTGTAGAAAGATTATTAAGAGGGTGTGAGACGGGTTGCGGGAGTTGGGAAGCATGGTATCGTGAATCCAGGTCCCTCAGGATGAGGGAGGGTAGAGTTTGCTATGAGTTGAAGGAAGTCACTATTATCTCTGAGGCAATTAAAGATGATAAAAAGAAGATAGATTGGTTAGCCAGGGTTGAAATGGAAGATGTACGACAGTGATCAGTTCCTTCGGTGTGATTGAGTATGTGTATGGTTTGTGCAGATATGCGTGGGGCTTGTCGGCCGTCGTAATAGATTTCATTTGGAAGCATTAAAGTGCTATGGCCTGTCAGGTGTAGGTGGATCCCAGAAGGGTTATGGTGGTTCAGACCACTACTTAAGGACTTGCATGTATTGTGATTGTGAGAATTCGCTTGTGTGTTGTTATGGTTCTCATGACTTGAGGTAAGTAGGAGGTTTCTATAGGATGAAGTGTTCACCCTATTAGCGGTTCAGAAAGTATGATGGAATTCCTATGTTATTCTGTATCGGCATGTTAGGTGCAGTAGTCAGTGGGGAGCTGGAAGTAAGAATCGGATCGCGGTTTGGCGTTAATAAGGATGTCATGAGTTCGGAGAAGCAAGAAAAAGCGATTTGAAAGATCAGAGTAAGATGGTGTTATCTTCAGTGTCACCTGAGATCGATATTCGATGAAAGAGGCTTTAAGCCCTGGTCATTGGTTCTTGATGTGTTTTGCTGGATTAGTATGGTCGGTGGTATAGATGTGCAGACTTGTTACCTCGTGGAAGGTCGTGGGAGCGTGACCACGGGAAGATGGTATAAGTGTGACAGGTAGTCACCTGATTGATTGAAGGTGTAGACCAAGTATAAGGCAGTGCAATATTGCTATTTGAGAATTTATGCCTGGGAGGCGTTTGGTTCAGTTGGTTGTGGATTGCGGGGTGTTGTCCCGGCTATGATAGTTGTTCTTGTGTATTATTAGAGGAAGTAGGTTGTTTTGGACCCAGGTAAGGTTATCAACCTAGTTCATTGCGAGCAAAATCGGCTTGAAGTGTGTGAATGGATTTAAACAAGATTATGGTCTTCACGCGAGTCAGATGTGTTCATTTCAGCATAGCGCTCCCCAAGGAGGGGTGTTGGAATATCAGGTGTTGTCCCGTCATCGTCAAACTCATGGGATATTATGATTGTACCGTGTGAGTCGTGAAACAGCTTGATAATTTCTTAGGTGTCGAGATTTCGCGTAGTGATGAGGTTATGTGAGCAAGAGAGCTCTTGAGATCCAGAGTATATATATATATATATATATATATATATATATATATCACACCTCAGTTGTGCTTAAGTTTTGTAGCATATGGCTCTATCAGTCTCCTCAAGATGGTATTATGCACTTAGCGTGCTTGTGACCGGTATTCAGTAATTTGTAATAGTGAGCAAAATCAGTTCCGTGTATATCTCCTTATGTAAATTTTATGATGGGACCGGGTGGCATGTGGCCACGGGTATATTATTTGGATCAGGTTGCACGCCGCAACAATGTGATGATGGGTACGGTTCCCTATATTTATTTCTCTTATGTCATACTTCCTGTATTCTGAGGAAAATTCATATTAGTTGTGTGAGTTGAGTAGTCCCTTCCGGAGTCATTTCCTTATGTATCACGTTCGAATTGTGGCCTATTGGCGCATCGTGGCATCATGTGAGACTATTGGTCATGTCTGGGGTGATTGATTGTCTGAGCAGTTTATACTAGATGAGACGAGATTTATAAATCTGGGATCGGTGTGATAAGATTATGTGAAGCATATTACAGGTCAAATACCAGTATTTGGTTCATAATGAGATGATGATCTAAGTCAAGGGGAAAGATTTCAATGTTTGGTTAAGTCTGCAATTGGTTAGAAATTTCTACACATCTCCTCCATTGTGGTGGTATCGCTTGAATTATAGTAGGATGTGTGTGTGTGTGTATATATATATATGTATATATATATATATATATATATATCATAAGGTGCATTGGGAGCATCAGATTCGTGGAATTTTGGCTATTAAGGTTCAGGGAATGTCATTGTGGTTGGATGATGAAATATGTGGTGTAAGGTGCTAAATTCAGCAAAGGTATGCAGTCATGTATTGGTACCTCGTGTGGTAGTTGATACAGTGTTTATATATTGGAAACAGGCCTGGCGGAGAATTTCAGGTGCTGGAACGGGGTTCTGAGCTTATTGTATGGATAAAAGAGGATATCTTCAGATTTGATCAAGATAATGTGCTCATCTAGGTTATGACAGCATGGGCGGGTGTACGAGGTGTTAAACAGTGATTTCAGATAACTCAAGAGAAGTTCTTGGCACGTTCGAGGACGAAAATCTGTTTAAGTGAGGGAGAATGTAACGATTCGACCGGTCATTTTGAGCTCTAGTGCGTCGTTCAGCGTTGGAAGTCAGAACAGCTTCATTTAAGGTATTATGACTTGTGCGGATGGTCGGAGTTGAAATTCGGGAAGTTCGGGTGGACTTGGAAAGAGAATTCTCATATCATAAACCTTAAGTTGGAAGAATCGACTAAGATTGGAATTTGGAGTAAACGACCTCGGAATCAAGATCTGAAGGTTCTAGCGGGTTCGTATGATGATTTCGTACTTTAGTGTATGTCCGGATCGGGTTTTGGATACCCCGGGAGCGTTTCAGAGTATATTGTGGAAGTAATCATTTTGAAGGAATTTCCTAAGTATGGCTTGAAGCACATTTCATAGATATTGATGTCCGTTTGGGATTTCGAGTCTAGCAATAGCTTCGTATGGTGGTTCTGGAGTTAGGAGCACGATCGGAAGTGAATTCGGATGTCCGCAGGTCAGTTTGAAGTCATTGGCAAAAGATAGAAATTTGAAGGTCTTTGAAGAATTCAATCGGATGTGGAAATTCTGATATCGGGATCGAAATGCGATTCCGCAAGTTGGAGCAGGTCTGTAATGTCGAATATCACTTGTGTGCAAAATTTGGGGTAAATCGGATATGATTTGATGGGTTTCGGTGTCAGATGTAGAAGTTTGAAATTCCAAGTTCTTAAATATTTGGATTGGAGAGTGATTCGTCGTGTTTTGGGACAGGTTGGTTTGATTGGACGGGGTCCCGGGGGCCTCGGGTTGGTTTAACGGATCAATATTTGAAGTTTAAGAAAGCTGAAGTTGCTTTCATCTTGTGTGACCGCACCTGCGAGGCTTTGGCCGCAGGTGCGAGATTTTGGTGGCTTGGCTGGGAGCGCAGGTGCGATGTAATTTCTGCACCTGCGAAGGTGCATATGCGATGTAATTTCCGCACCTGCAAAGGCGCAGATGCAGATAGTGGGGCGCAGGTGCGAGTTTTGGTTGGGACTGAGGAGGCCGCAGGTGCGTGTGTTTGGGCGCACCTGCGGAATCGCAGGTGCGAGAGGTTGATCGCAGGTGCGGATATCGGCCTGGGCAGAATGTTTTTAAAATAGGAATTTGGACATTCCTTCTCCTATTTTCATTTGGTATGGGTGATTTTGAGGAGCTTCAAGGAGGGGATTTCGTGAAGGATCACAAGGTAAGTTGTTTCTACTTATTTCCAAGTTAAATACAGGGTTTATACATGGAATTAGACATCACAATTGTGGGAAAAATTGGGAATTTTGAAGAAAACCTAGAAAATTTGGTAATTTGGATTTTTACCACGAATTTAGCATGAATATTTGAGTAAATTGTATACTTGAACTAGTAAAGCTACGGGTAGAGGTTATCTTCGAGAAATTTTGGAATCCGGGCACGGGGCCCGAGGGCATTTTGGTCAATTCATTTAGTGGAGTTGGAAAATTTTGTAATTTGAATTTGTTACAAGTATTAGAGTGAATTTTCATTTCTTGCCCATTATTTGGTAGTTTTGGGGCGTTGTGCATCCAGTGGAGTTGTCGGAAGGGCTTGGAGGCCGGTTATGGAATTTCGGAGCGAGGTAAGTCTCCTTTCTAACTTTGTGAGGGGGAATTTTCCCCCTAGGTGAACTAATTAAATGCATGCTATTAATTGCGGGGGGCTACGTACGCACGAGGTAACGGGAGTCCGTGCGTAGCTACTAATATGTTTATGTCCGGGTAGTCTAGGACCCCCTAGCATGCCTTACTTGTTGTACTTGTGATCTTGCCAGTAAGATTTGACCGTTAATATGATCGGAATAGTAATTGAATACCTAAGAAGGTTAGAGTTCATTTTTCTTAATAATTTAGAAAGAGAATTTATTCTTCCTTGCGTAATTTTTGTTTTGGACAGATTTGTAATATTTGAAAACCTTATCAAGCTTGGTAAATGAATTTCCAGAAATGATTTAAATGTTATCTTCACGTTCACCTAAAGAGAATTTTATCACTTGTTTGAGAAACTGCTTTCCTGATAAAATATGGACTCACTGTGTGAATATGTGTATTTACGGGTGCCTGAGTCGCATGTATGATTCGCGAGCAGGATATCCCTATATTTATGTATAACCGCATCGCATGATCAATTCGCGAGTGGGGCATATAGATGCATCTTGGTTCGAGCCATTCGACCCTCGACAGTGCACAATTTATTATTGTTGGTCCGCGCCGTTCGACCCTCGGCATTTTCTTGCGCATGATAAATGCTGCTTATTTTCCTGTGAACTATACTTGTTTATTGGCCTAAAAAGTTTTGAGTTGCCAGCTAAAATAGGTTGATATTTCTTATCTCTGCTCATTATTTAATTGCCTATGATACTCATGCTTAGCACCTCACTTGATAATAGTTAATCAACTTTAGCAAGTGTCTAATTCGACCTCTCGTCACTACCTCTCTGAGGTTAGGCGGGATATTTACTGAGTACACGTTGTTTTCGTACTCATGCTACACTTGCTATGCATTTTGTTGCACATGTACCTTCATATCAATATGGCTGACTTGGAGATTTAGGTGAGCTGTATCATCCAGAGATGACCCGCAACCGGCAGAGCCTTCCTCATATGTATTTGTTCTTTATTTTTAAAGTTCTTGTCCAATTTGTATCTCGGACAAGCTTTGTAGTATTTTGTAAAAAGTCTTACAAATTGCTCATGTACTTGTGACACTGGGTTCTGGGATGTATTTGGGCTATATTTTTATTAAATTGGAATATACTGTTGCTTTTACTTGAATGGACTTCTACCTATTTAATATCCATTAAAGTGAAAAGTTACGATTTCGAAAGTGTTAAAAATAGGAATTATTTCTAAAAATGAATGATTGGCTTGCCTGATAGTGGTGTCCGGTGCCATCACGACCTTAATAGATTTTGGGTCGTGACAGAAGGAAGAAAAGTAACCTTATGCAGATGCAAATAGAGACAAAGCTTAGTCTCGGTAGGAAGAAAGGTAGCCTTATGCAGATGCGGATGCAGATAGAGACAGAGCTTAGTCTTAGAAGGCAGAAAGGTAGCCTTATGCAAAAATGCAGATACAGATGGAGATTGAGCTTAGTCTCGGAAGGCAGAAAGGTAGCCTTATGCAAAAATGCAGATGGAGGTACAACTTAACCTCGGAAGGCAGAAAAGTAGCCTTATGCAAAATGCAGATGGAGGTAGATCTTAACCTCGGAAGGCAGAAAAGTAGCCTTATGCAAAATGCAGATGGAGGTAGATCTTAACCTCGGAAGGCAGAAAAGTAGCCTTATGCAAAATGCAGATGGAGGTAGAGCTTAACCTCGGAAGGCAGGAAGGTAGCCTTATGCAGAAATGCAGGTGGAGACAGTGCTTAGTCTCGGATGGCAGAATCGTAGCCTTATGCAAAAATTAAATGAATGACAATAGAAATTCTTAACTGATAATAAGTTGAGGTATTACGACCGTTGTGGGCATTGTGGTTATGAGGCATCGTTTTTGTTGATAATAAATGTCTGCGTGTGCGATGATTTCGGTAGTTGTGTCTTTGAATAACATGTCCTTTAGGCGGATAATGTGCTTTGGGCTTTTGCGATCCTTTGTGCCTGCATCCAAATAAAAATTGTGAGTTCTGTAAATAGGAAGGTTAGTTGGTATTCCCGCTAGCTTTTCTTGACTTGTTCGACTTGATCTGATGATACCGTTCTTATTATTGGTGTAGCGTTTGCTAAACGAAGCTGTTTCAAGAATAAGTATGCATGATTTATTAAAATGTAGTATAAATATATAGTTTAAAATATCTTTTAGATGAACCGACGACTGTGACACAGTTCAAGACATTGTAACCTCTCCTGCTACGGAAGTTTTAGGATCCTTCTCAAAATTCTTCCCTAGTTTGATGGGTTGATGTTTCTGACTCTTGCTCGTGTAGCGATCGGCTGAACTTGCTTCAGAATTTTGAGGGTCTTCCTTAAAATTCTGCCCTAGTTTCCAATTACGGAGAAAATGAAATTTTTATTGAATTTTGGCCTAACCCATAGGGCTGCCAACGTATCCCCTCTTAAACGCAATTCAGGTCTGGCATAGTTCAATTTACATCATATAAGGAAAGCATAAAGATTACACATAGTAGCGCTTGACTGCATCTGAATTGATTGGCTTCGGCCAGACTTCTCCGTCCATTTCTGCGAGTATGAGCTCTACTCCTATCAGCACTCGGTGAACAATGTACGGACCTTGCCAGTTGGGAGAGAACTTCCCTTTGGCTTCATCTTGATGTGGAAAGATATTCTTTAACACCAACTGCCCCGGTGTGAACGATCTCAGCTTGACTCTTTTGTTGAAGGCTCTGGACATTCTATTTTGGTAGAGTTGACCATGCCATACTGCATTCATTCTCTTTTCGTCTATGAGGGCTAGTTTCTCATAACAGATCTTTACACATTCTGCATCGCTGAGCTCAGCTTCTTGCATGACCCTTAGGGAAGGAATTTCTACTTTGGCAGGAATGACAACCTCTGTACCATAAACCAGCATATAGGGGGTTGCCCGGGTTGATATGCGTACTGTGGTGCGGTATCTCAGTAATGCAAATGATAACTTCTTGTGCCAATGCTTGTGCTTTTCTATCATCTTCATCAATATCTTCTTGATGTTTATGTTGTCGGCTTCTACGGCTCCATTCATCTGAGTTCGGTAGGCTGTGGAATTCTTGAGCTTGATTTTGAAGATCTCACACATAGCTTTCATCAGGTCACGGTTGAGATTGGAACCATTGTCAATGATGATTGACTCTGGAATTTCGAATCGACAAACAATACGGTCATAGACAAAGTTTGCCATGACTTTCTTAGTCACTGCTTTGTAGGATGCCGCTTCGACCCATTTAGTGAAGTAGTCAATCACTACCAAGATGAACCTGTGTCCATTGGAGGCGGTAGGCTCGATCGGTCCAATAACATCCATTCCCCAGGCGGCGAATGACCAAGGGAAGCTTGTTTCATTGCGCTTGTTTGGAGGCACCTTTATCATATCTGCGTGTACCTGACATCGGTAGCATTTCTGGACGTACTAGATGCAGTCTGTTTCCATAGTCATCGAAAAATAACCCGCTCTGAGTATCTTCTTTGATAAGGAAAAACCATTCATATACGGACCGCATGTCCCAGCATGAATCTCCTCTAGTAGCTTGGATGCTTCCTTTGCGTCGACACATCTCAATAGTCCCAAATCGGGAGTCCTCTTATATAGTATTCCTCCGCTGTGAAAGAAGTTGTTAGATAACCTCCGAAGCGTGCATTTCTAAGTGTGATTTGCAAGCTCCGTGTACTCTCCCTTTACCAAGTACTCTTTAATATCATGAAACCAAGGCTTTCTGTCTGCTTCATCTTCCACATTGGGCGCAATAGGCCGGCTGACTATAGATCTTCACTGGAATAGGGTCGATGAAGTTCTTATCTGGATGTTGTATCATAGATGATAGAGTGGCCAATGCATCGTCGAACACGTTTTGGATTCTGGGGACATGCTTTAATTATATCTTTGTGAACCTCGCTCTTAATTCCTGCACCTGGTGCAGATACGGCAGTATCTTGGAGTTCTTTGTTTCTCACTCCCCTTTTACCTGGTGTATGAGAAAGTCTGGGTCACTAATCACTAACAGCTCCAGGATGTTCATGTCAATGGCCATGTTGAGTCCAAAGATACATGCTTCGTATTCCGTCATGTTGTTGGTGATGGGGAATCTGAGTTTGGCAGATACCGGATTGTGTTGACCAGTTTCTGATCTCAGGACAACTCCAATGCCAACTCCCTTGAAATTCGCCGCTCCATCGAAAAACATTCTCCAACCATTATAGGATTCTGCAATGTATTCTTCTACGAATGATACCTCTTCATAGGGAAAGTACGTTTTCATAGGTTCGTATTATCCATCCACAGGGTTCTCAGCAAGATGGTCTGTCGATGCTTGTCCCTTGACTGCCTTGTGAGTCACATAGAAAATGTCGAACTTACTTAGCAGGATTTGCCACTTGGCCAGCTTGCCAGTGGGCATGGGTTTCTGAAAGATGTACTTCAAAGGATCCATCCTTGATATGAGGTATGTAGTATAGGAATATAAATATTGCCTCAGTCTCTGAGCTACCGAAGTTAAAGTGCAGCAACTATGTTGTAGTAGAGAATACCGAGCCTCATATGGAGTGAATTTCTTGCTTAGATAATAGATGGCCTGCTCTTTTCTTACTGTTTCGTCGTGCTTCCCCAAAACGCAACCGAAAGCTCCATCTAGCATTGCAAGGTAGAGTAATAAAGGTCTACCTGGCTTAGGTGGTACTAGGACTGGTTGTGTTGACAGGTACTTCTTAATTCTGTCGAAGGCCTTTTGGCAATCATCAGTCCATTTGGTTGTGGCGTCCTTCTTCAGCATCTTGAAGATCGGCTCACATATAACTGTGGACCGTGCTATGAACCGGCTGATGTAGTTGAGACGTCTCAAGAAACTCATCACGTCTTTCTTGTTCCTCGGCGATGGTAGTTCTTTGATGGCTTTTGACTTTTGGCGAATCCAGTTCTATTCCTCGGCGGCTGACAATGAACCCAAGTAGTTTCCTAGCAGGCACCCCGAATGCACACTTCGCGGGGTTTAACTTCAGATTGTACTTTCGTAATCTATTAAAGAACTTCCTCAGATCTTCTATGTGGTCTGCAACTTTCTTCGACTTGATGATAACATCATCCACATATACTTCAATCTCCTTGTGTATCATATCGTGGAAGATAGTGGTCATAGCTCTCATATAGGTGGCCCCAGCATTCTTCAAGTCGAACGACATCATCTTATAGCATTATACTCCCCACGGCGTAATGAATGCCATTTTCTTAGCATCATCCTCATCCATCCAGATCTGATGGTATCCAGCGAAGCAATCCACGAATGACTGTAGCTCATGCTTGGCGCAATTGTCAATCAGAATGTGTATTTCGGCAAAGGGAAATCGTCTTTTAGACCGGCCCGGTTAAGATCCCGGTAGTCGACACAGACCCTGACCTTCCCATCTTTCTTTTGTATTGGTACAATGTTAGATAACCATGTCGGATACTCGACTACCCTAAGAACCTTAACATTGATCTGCTTGGTGACTTCCTCCTTGATTTTCAAACTCATGCCGGGTTTGCATTTTTTGAGTTTTTGCTTTACCGGCGGACACATTGGATGAGTTGGTAATTTTTTGAGCAACAATGGACATACTGAGGCTAGTCATGTCGTCGTACGACCATGCAAATATATCTTCGTATTCCTTTAGATATTCTGTGTATTCTTTCTTCTCTGACGGTGACAAGTGAATGTTGATTCGAGTTTCCTTGAAATTTTCTAAATCTCCCAGGTTGACAATTTCGGTCTCGTCTAGGTTGGACTTAGGTATGTTCTCAAAACTCTCAACTTCTTTGAAAATATCGTCAGGTATATCATCATCTTCTGAATCAATGTCCGTTTTCTGCGTTGTCTCGTTCCATTTCACAACCATTGGTTCATCAAGATAAGTAATAGTAATGATGTATATATGGAGTAGTGAGAGAAAAACAACGGTAATAAATATTGATTCATAAAATTTAAAAGCGCTTTTTATAGATTGAATAAATGTTTTGAACATTTGAATATCTTATTGCAAGAATTGAAAAATGCAAAAAGGGAATCATTTAGTAAAAACAATGAACAATGCTTGTTTTAGCCCCGCTTGCTCGTCGGGCTCTGGTTGTTCTGATGGTCTAATTTTTGAGATATGCTCCTCTGCTTACGGACTGTATGGAAGGGCTTTCCTGCCCCTCCTCCTCGAGAATAACACAACAATCCATGTCACTATCCTCCAGGAATAAGTTCCTCAATGCTGCAAGTGCCTCTTCTTCTTCCATTTTCTTCTTGCCTTTGGGAGGACTAAAAGGAGGAGAGGGTGGAGGGGCCTTGGATATTATGAGGTATGATGATGATTCCAGAGTGTACGAACCAACCTTTGGGGAGGGGAATAAAAAGAAGGAAAACAAAAACAAAACAAAATATAGCCAAGTCAGTGAGGATTATGAAAAGTATTTGCAGTATTTAAACACATAGTGCGAGAGTAAAGCGTGTCCTAAATTGGGAGCCTCATTGTGCCCGAGGTAAGTCTAGCGACAAATTTATTTGGAGAACTTGAAATGCTAAAATGCCTCATTAATGTAAAAATAAACGAGTCCCAAAACAACACTAAATAAGCAAGAAATAAAATCACTAATGGCCATTGGCCTTATTACATCAATAAGGCAAAAAATTAAATTCCTATCTACTTGGTACCAGAAGGACATTCCCTAAACTCGGAATCCTTCATTCCCTCGATTAGATTCCCCAGCTCGCGAAGTCCTAGTAGTAGGTATGCTCTGGATAGATGTCCACTTCCGCTCCCCTCAGCCTTTTGACAGTCTTCGACCTTCTTGATGAATTTACCCTCCAGCTCGACTATGCCTCATAGTATCCCAGCTTTTTATTGGTACTGATGGCCATGTCTTTCCATTCCTCAATCATTTTTTTGTTGGACTCATGTATCTCACGATGCTCATTCTCGCATTTGCGTATTCTTTTGCGTAGTTGATTGTACTTGACCTGTGCCTCGTCCTTTTCATCTATGATTCTATAGCCTCAGAAAAACCCTGGCCCGCCTAGTCCATCCCAATTGTCTTCTAACCAACCCAAATAGAAAGGCGTACAACCTGCGTGATATCTGTCTGGCTCAATTGTATCTTTTTCCATTACGATCTAACAGTGCCACATGTGTTGAGCGTAGCACTTTTGAGGACTATCATCATTCTGGAAGTCAGCCTGGAAGTGACTCATCTTGTCGACCCTCGGTATGACTTGGTTTTTACCAGCTTGTCTCATAACCTGGAGAGGGACATAAGGATATGTTCCTCTCAAGCCAATCAGTATAAGGAATGGTGCATCTCTGGACCGGACGATGAACTCTTCTGTCGGAAACCACTCGAACATCCACTGGACTTGTTCCTCAGTCAGATTATCGAAGGACTAAACCCACTCTTTGGCATTCTCAGGTTGAGAAAACATGTCAGGGATGTATGTCATTCGCTTTGGATGGTGGAAAGCGATGTGGTCATTCCACGCCCTTCGCTGAAACTCTTGTCGATACTAGCTTTTTTGGAGATGTTCTAAGAGCCAGAGCTGTAGTAATAAGTTGCAGCCCTCGAAGTGTTTTACTCCCCTTTGGCATTTCTCTAAGTCTCGGTATATGTCTAAAATGATCATAGGAACGATGCTGAAGTTTTGCCCACCAATTCACTCTATTAGTGTCTTGGTTACCATAGCCAACATAGTATGGATTCTTTCTTTCTTCATCGATAATACAATCAGACCTAGGAAGCAAACCATGAAGACGAACACCCTATGGTGAATGTGTCCCAAAGATGTGATGGGGAATTCATCATGGAAGGTACGGTATGATTTCCTATGACTGTACCTCTCATACAAGTAA
Source organism: Nicotiana undulata (assembly GCA_005239495.1). Classification (NCBI taxonomy): domain Eukaryota; kingdom Viridiplantae; phylum Streptophyta; class Magnoliopsida; order Solanales; family Solanaceae; genus Nicotiana; species Nicotiana undulata. The sequence continues at coordinate 33,116 of ML267928.1, forward strand.
TCAAAAAGGATGTATGATTCCTTCAGACACCCTAACTCTGTGTTCTTCTTCAAACCCATCATTTTTAAGAAACCCTTGCCTGTGCGGTTTTCAGGCATTAACAAACCCGGAGTTTCCCAAACTAGACCAGCCAATCCTCTTATTTCTTCTAATAATGGTGTCATTTCGATATCCCCAAAGCGAAAAACAACCCTTTCACAGTCCCAGAGTAGGGTGGCAGCCTCTATCATCATGTTATTAGGCTGGATGTCCAGGAGGGATGGCAGATTACCCAAATACTTCCTGACGAGTGTTTTGTCACTAGAATGCAAGTCCTCCCACCAATTCAGAAATTTAAGGTGGATGTTGGTGACCATGCTGAATTTGGGGATTTCGTGCCTCATGTTTCTGCAAGTAAAACAAGGTTAGACCCTCACCCTCACCAAACACGACTATTTAACATCAATGATTAGCACGTAAGCATTTAATTCTCCAAATAAGTGCACAGAACGTGATAATGTCCTTATGGAAACCCGTTGGACCTTGGACAAGGCTATCTTAAAGGATATTATCAACACGTTTTCCTGTCTAGGTTTGAACATGATGCATTCAACAGTATAACAGAGTAAGGTTTCTACAGGGTTTTAGACTGGTACCCTTGAGCGGATAACTCAAGGGGGGAAGGCGCGGAACCGTCGACTGCACCACTGATCGACTAGTTTTACCACAAATAAGGGTTTCTGAATTTAGGGGGTAATAATATAGGAAAGGGGCAACCACTTATCAATCGTTGCTATAGGATTTTTTTTGGCACGAGTGGAGTATGGTGTTGAATCATGATTATGCAATAAATAGTAAAACATGTAGACATGTATTTGCGCGTTATGAAAGCAGTAAGTAAAACAGTTAATAATTTTAAAAAAAACGGTTACAAATGAAGGAAACAGAAAAACATGTCAGTTACTTTTGAAGAAAATTCAATGCTTAAAGAAATAGACAAGTAATTGTACATAAGGGGAATGGGAAGAGGTACAAATTCACAAAGTCATTTGAGAATGGTCATGCTGTTTCTTTGCATTATCTATGGAGGTACTTGAGCCTTTTTCTGTTTAGTTATCCCCCTTATCTGCAGTTTTATCTGTTTTTATATGTCGCCTTAGTATTTTTCCTTTAAACCTGAGGGTCTTCCTAGAACCTCCCTCATAGGGTAGAAGTCCTAAACTCCTCCAGGACTAATAGGAAGGGACGTGTAACTGCATGCAATAGAGGTCGTGACCAACACTCGCTCTAATTACCTTTACGGGGTGGAAAGCGTAGATATGGATATGATGACCGGTGTGTTAATACCACGTGTGACATACCGGTATTGCATTGGTGTGATCATATCCAATGTGTTAATACCACGTGTGACATACCGGTATTGCATTGGTGTGATCCATATAGAAAATAAACCTAGGACATCCCTTATGCATGTTTAGACTATAATCCTTTTCAAATTCTACTTAGCTATTAAACATTTTTAACATATGTGTGCTTAGACTGCAAATATCTCAAAACTCCACTACTATTTTAGACATTAATTGCTTACTTGCTAGTTGTACAAATTCACAAAGTTATTTGGCTGGGAACCAAATTTGTGGATCCTGAGGGGTGCCTAAAACTTTCTCCTTAGGATAATTTCAAGCCCTTACCCTATCTCTGGTTAACAAACTTGTTTGTAAATGAACCCCCGCCCCCTCCCCAATAGGTTCCCTAACGCACCTTAACTCGTTAAGTGGCGACTCTTCAAAACATGCAAACCCCTTCCCCCAAAAGGAAACGAGTTGTCCCAACCCGAACCCTTTAACCAGCCCCGAAAAGAGTGTTGGGAAAAAGGGGGCACGACAGAATGGCGACTCTGCTGGGGACCTTAGGGATCCCGGGTAGTGCTCACACCCAGATTTCATAACCATAGTTTGAGTAAGTGCAGTGTGGAAGGGCCGGCCTTAGCGTGTAAGATTTTAGAGGGAGCTCAAGGGTCCCAAAGCAGTCACACACTAAAGGGGCAGAACTTAGGGACACAAGAGTAGGGTAAGAGTGCTTGACATAGTTTTGAAAAGATTCAAGTAGGAAAATCAGCTTGAGAAGAGACATTGCTTGAAATAATTTTGTGAAATTAACAGAGGGAGTCATTTAGTAAGACAATTTTGAAAAGGGTGATTAATAGACAATAGACCAAACAAAGAACCAGGATAAGTCCAGCAACATCCAAAGAACACAGAACCAGGACTGGTTTAGCAACCACAAGGTACTTAAAACTTTAAAACAGGCAGAAGAATAAGGTAATAAAATAGTTCAGCAGTAATTATAGAAATATAACAATTGGAATCAGATCAGTGCAAGGACTTCCTTTAATCAAGGGAATTAAAATTCAAACGGTACTAAGCAATGGTAAATAAGGAATGAAATCATGTAAGACTGAACATGACATATAAGGAAACAGACATAAGTATAATACAAGTATATCACATGTAATATAGACTAGGTTCAGGGATTCCAATTAAGGAAAATACATTAGTTTGACAGTATGGTCAACTATAGAATAAGGTAGGAAAATATTTTATAAGTCAGAAAATCAGTAGAGAATATCACAGGAAAATCAGTGAAGCATGTCAATCACAGGGAATCAGGGGATTCAAATAAGAATAACATTAGCTAAAGGAAATTAACACGAATTACACAGAATAAACACCTAATAGGCAAGAATCAGAAACCCTAGTAATCAAAATAGAGTGAAATCACACGAAATTATGGATTCACGTTGAGCATAACATGAATTACAGAATAACTGTAATATAGGCAGGAGAAGTGAAGATTCAGAGACATTGATGAACAAAAACAGAGTAGAACCACATAATAAGCAACTATGTATAATAGCAGCCAGAAACCCTAATAGGCAAACATTAGGTAAAAGCCACGCAGTCATAGAGTGTTCATGAGATCCCAGTAAACATAATAGAATAGGTAAATGTATTATCGAAAACAAACTCAGAGCCATATATTAAAAACCAAGAACTTGGGGTCTTTTAACGAAATAACTCAGACACAAGGGAAAAGGTTCAAATAAAGCTTAAACATAATGAGAATCATAATATAATACTTAAAATCTGAAGGGAAATCATTTTGAAAAGAGGTTTGAGAACCCTAGTTTTGAATATGAAGGGTCCTTTTGAAAAAATCGGAAAATCTTTCAAGGAAACAGTAGAATAACTCATAATACGCCCAGATCTATTACAGATTTGAGAAAAACACGGGCTAATAGTTAGGTTTTCATAGAGCTAACCCAAAGAGAAGGAGAATCGACTAAAAATCACATGTTTTAGCCAAAAAATGGTGAGGATCTTACTCGTACGGCCATAAACGGCCGGAGAATGGCATGAGAGGTCATAGGAGATGAGTGAACCGCTTCAGGTTTTCTTGAGGGCCTCAGGACAGTATCAACCCGGCATGGGAGGAGAGCCATAGGCTGGGGGTGATGGTCAGACCGCCATGGTCACCGGTAAAGCAGTGGCCGGTGAGGGAGCTTAGGTCTGGCAGAGGGATTTTGAGAGAGAGGAGATGAGAGGACGACGGAGTGTAACGAGAGAATGAGAGGCGAAATGAGGGTTTGGGGTAGAACATTTAGGATTAATTAAGGAAAGGAGTGAGACCGTCGATTAAAATGATCAACGGTCCAAATAGAATGAGGTATTGGGTCGGGTAGGCTAGTGGATTGGGCCTGGGGGTGTTTGGGCCATTTTAATCAGATTTGGGCATGGTTTAATCAGGCTAGAATTGAAAATGAAATTAGGCCATTTGTTAAATAACCCATAAAATAGATAAATATAAAAATGGCTAATAATTATAAAAAAATGAAATTGATGCTTAATTGTCACGCCCCAAAATCGAGGGACGAGATCGGCGCCTGACCAGATGAACCCAGTCAAGCGGGCCTGGATTGCCCTTCCTACCCGACATATTTCCCCGTGTTCATAACTTACATTATTCCATGTAAGTTAGACAATTTAGATCCAAAGTAAAATTTACAACATGATTCCATTTTTCCTCTTTTAGCTTTCAACAATAGATAATCCAAAACATACAAGTTACATACAACCTTTCTGATTTTCGATCCACCATTACGAGTAAGTACAACTACCGCCCAAAATATACATATATATACAACCCTCACAGTGTCTACGGAGCCTCTAAGAGTATTAGGAGTTTTACATAAACTTACCGGCAACAAGACCCTGGCTATACCATTTACATCATAAGCAAAATAGAATGGTACAATCCACACATGGCCTCGAGAGAAAATGGGCCTCACCAGAACTGCTGAAGGGATGAAAAGGAGGCACCACTAACGGTGGGCTGAGCTACCTTCTATGGAACCACCTACATCCATATAAAAGATGTAGCGCCCCCGCCAAAAGGGACGTTAGTACCGTTGAATAGTACTAGTATGTATTAACAAACTTTACTCTAAGTAAAATAAAACAATACACAGAGAGGGGACAACTTAAAGAAACCAACAAATAGTGCACATAGATACGGAAACAAATACAATTGAGAATTTCACAGATTCTTATTTCAGCACAATCATATTCCACCCGGACAATCACATTTCATAGCAGCAATAACAACCCACAATTCAATCACAAGTCTTCATATCATCAAGAGTACAATGTCATTGTCACGCCCAAAAATCGAGGGACACGACCGGCGCTCGACCGGTTAGCCCCAGTCAAGCGGACATGGATTCCTTTTCCTATCCCATGTATTATCCCGTGATTTCCAATGTACATTATTCAATTATAACTTAGACACATTCTTACAACCTGGAATTTAATTATAGATTTATGTCATTACCCACATATGGTACAATACTTACAAAATATACATAGCATACAGGTTTACCTTACGTGGTCTACAGCTTATACTGCCCAAAATACATATGTACATAACCCACATTTCCTGTCTACGGAGCCTCTAAGAGTACGAAGAGTTATATAATACTTTGCGGTAACAAGGCTCCGGCTATACCCTACACAAATACCAAAATAAAAATCCGAAAGAAGAGGTGGCATGAACCACACAGGGCCCCGAGAGGAGAGGGGCTCACCAAAAACAGCTGATAGGACGTAGAGGAGGCACTACTGTCGGTGGGCTAGAGTACCTGCTATAGAACCACCTACAATCATCACAAGAATGTAGCGCCCCCGGCAAAAGGGATGTCAGTACATTTGAATTGTACTGGTATGTATGAACAAACTTTACTCTAAGTAAACTCAACAATGCACAGGCAAGAGACAGACAGAGAGTCACACAATCACTGCAGAAGATATAGAAAGAAACACAATGGAAGTTCCACGATTTTCACTTCATCACAATCACAATCGCAATTCCACCCTTGTCCCTTCTCAACATTTCACCCTTATTTCTTCTGTTGCGGCGCGTAACCCGATCCCACATGTCAATCACAATCGTTTATTATGTTTCTGTTACAGCGTGCAACCCGATCCCACCGGACAATCACATCACATCCTTATCACTTCTCACATATCACCCTTATCCCTCCTGTTGCGGCGCCCAACCCGATCCCACCAAACAATCATATCTCATATCAACAATGACAATTCACAATTCAATCACATAAAATTTCAGCAATAGGAATACATCTTCTTTACAACCCATAATACGTATAAAAAGAAAATCGTCCCACAACAAACCTTACCAAACAGTGAGTCATATACGATATTGCCACAGCCTTTTTATTCAATTACATCACACCACAACTCCTTTTCATTACTTTTTACTCAACCTTTAGCATATACATTCATACTCTTGGATTCATTATCCTACTAGCATCATTTCACATAGCATAGTAGTGTGGTGATCAACTAAAGACAGACAAGGAATACACTTCACTCTTCAACACAATTCGAACAACCAGTTGCACACATTCACACCAATACACATACCGTATGCTCGGACACCGCAAAGCAATTTTACAAAGATTAAAGTTAGCAATACATACCTGGAGTCGAGTTTCCCCTTTTTAATTTCTATCGCAATTCACCGAACCGTCTAGCACCGTCAATCTAGTTCACAATGCGACATATTTACCTTAGAATTAGAAGTCTCGAATTCATTTGAGCATTTTATCAAACACTATGTTATCCCTTAGCTTAACTAAACCCCTTTTTAGGGAAAGATTACTCTACTTGCTTCCCTTTACTAGGTTATGGAAGAGTATTCTAATGCATGCAAGGTCTCAACTTTCATTCTAAAGAACCAACCTATGTGTGTTTTATTCTTAGATAAATTCTGTGAATTCGGGGAAATAGGGTGAAGACTTACCTCTTATGATGAAGAAGATGACGACTACTCGATAAACTTCCAGGCCTGAGTAGAGATGGAGGACCAATTTGGGGAAGATGAGGACTTCTCTCTCTAGAACCCACTCTCACTTCTCTCTATTTTGTTTAGAATCCAGTTAAAATGAAAGGGGGTAGGGGTTAAATGAAGTTGGGGTCGGGTATAAAAGTTTAGAAAATTAAAATCCCGTGTCAAATATGCGGTCAGGAATGCGATCGCATTCCTGACATGCGGTCCGCAGAGTTGACCGCAGAATGGCCCTCAGGTGGGCCAAAATTTGAAAACAATCTTCCCAGGTATGCGACAACTATGCGGTCCGCATACTCCTTATGCGATCGCATAGTGCGTCGCATAACACCCCTCCCAAAAACTCAAAGGCAATAATGCGACAGCTATGTGATCCGCATAACCGAAATGTGGTCGCAGATTGGACCGCATAGTTGTCCTTCAGTTGGGCAATGATCTTCCTGTGTATGCGACCACTATGCGGTCCACATACACGTTATGCGATCGCATAACACCCAATTTCTGGGAAATTTAATTCCTTAGCTCCCGGGGTACTTTTTGTTCAAATTAGGTCCGTTTTAGGAATTTCCACACTAAAAGCAACTCGGGGACTCGTTCGGCCATTATTTTAAGCAAGACGTTTTACGGGTCTTTACATTCTCCCCCCCTTAAAAATCATTCATCCTCGAATGAGGATTTTGGAAATCGATGGGTTTTGAAAACATGATATGCAAACATCCCAATTTACACTAACTTCAATATTTTCAGAACATTTTGCCAGATTTTCCTTTGTAATTAGGCCTATCTACCTGTCAGAGAGCCCCCAAACACATTTCCAAGCACTATTACACAATTTTTACCATTCAATAGCTCACACACCAAGCTGTTACCTCAACAATTTACAGTATTTGATCACTTTATCAACTACACATAACTCATTCTCCTTACCTCACAATTACACATGATTCAATTAGTGTGACATATTTGCACATAACTTTGGGCCATTTCAGTGCGCCCCATACAGTTCAATCACCTCAATAGATCATAGACAATTCATTTAACCATTACCAATCTACACTACAATTAATCACTTACTTAGCACATTTGTTTCACAAAACTTTTATTTGCTTTAAAAGGGTTCACATATTTTTCAAGTAAGGGCAGCACAAACAATTGTGGTATGCATAGAAAAGTTACAACAACAAGGATTTTTAGGGGAAAACAAGTTAGGGTCCCTTCTTATGAACCATTAATCACAATTTACAATTGCCTAGGAATGGGAACATGCACGATTCACTACTAGACTCATTCAAACAAGTGGGGGTACTTTTATTTCATTTCCTTCTCCGCTTCCCATGTAGCTTCTTCGACTTGTTGACTTCGCCATAACACTTTGACTGAAGCAACTTCCTTATTTCTCAATTTACGGATTTGCCTATCAAGGATAGCAATCAGAACCTCTTCATATGATAGTTCTTCATTTACCTCAATGGTTTTGACTGGCACGATGGTGGATGGATCTCCAATTACCTTTTTCAACATGGACACGTGGAACACCGGGTGTACTAATGACAACTTAGGGGGAAATTCCAACCTATAAGCTACTTGCCCTATCCTTTGAGCAATCCGATACGGCCCGGCGTACCTAGGGCTCTACTTCCCTTTCTTCCCAAACCGCATCACTTTCTTCATGGGCGACACCTTTAAGAACACCCAATCATCTACTTGGAATTCTAATTCTCTCCGGCGAACATCGGCGTAAGATTTCTGGCGACTCTGAGCAGTTTTCATCCTTTCCTGAATGACTCTAACTTTCTCCATAGCTTGGTGCATAAGATATGGTCCTAACAAAATTTCCTTTACCAACCTCGAACCATCCGATCGGAGATCTACACCTCCTTCCATACAATGCCTCAAACGGGGCCATTCAGATACTAGCATGAAAGTTGTTATTATAAGAAAACTCGACTAGCGGCAAATGATCATCCCAATTACCCTTGAAGTCCAAAACACAAGCCCGTAGCATATCTTTGAGCGTCTGAATAGTCCGCTCTGCCTCACTGTCAGTCTGTGGATGGAAAGCCGTGCTGAGATTTACCTGAGTACCCAAACCTTGCTGAAATTTCCGCCAAAAATTAGCTGTAAACTGGGCCCCTCGATCTGAGATAATAGAAACTGGAGTGCCATGAATTCTAACTATATCCTTGATGTACAATTGAGCATACTGTTCCTCTTTATCGGTGGACTTGACTAGAAAAAAGTGAGCTGATTTCGTAAGTCGATCCACTGTCACCCAAATCGAGTCGAACTTGCGCTGAGTGCGAGGTAACCCTACCAAGAAATCCATATTAATCATTTCCCACTTCCACATTGGTATTTCCATAAGCTCGTTTAACCCACTGGGCCTCTGATGCTCGAACTTCACCTGTTGACAATTTGAACATTTGGATACAAGGTCCGCCACATCCCTCTTCATACTGCTCCACCAATAAATTTCCCGGAGATCATGATACATTTTCGTAGAACCTGGGTGCACAGAATACCTGGATCTATAAGCCTCCGCCATTACCCTCTACCGAAGATTATCCACATATGGAACACATAGCCTACCTTGACATCGCAACAATCCATCATTAATGCCGAGTGAAAATGCCGAAATCTTGTTATTCAGAACTGCCTCCTTCAACTGTGCCAATGCTGGATCACTAACTGCTTTTCTTTGACTTCCGCTACCAGTGACGATTCTGCCCCATTGTGCGCCATAACCTCCCCTTCACCTGAGGTCGAAAGACAAACCCCCAAACTGGCCAACTTATAAACCTCCCTAGCCAAGGGCCTCTGATCTGCTTCCAAATGTGCCAAACTACCCATAGACTTCCGACTGAGAGCGTCGGCCACCACATTCGCCTTCCCTGGATGGTACAAGATGTTCATATCATAATCTTTGAGCAATTCTAACCACCTCCGCTGCCTTAGATTCAGTTCCTTCTGCTTGAATAAATACTGAAGACTCTTGTGGTCTGAGAACACGTCCACGTGGACCCCATAAAGATAATGCCGCCAAATTTTTAATGCAAACACCACTGCCGCGAGCTCCAAATCATGCGTCGGATAATTCTTCTCGTGATTCTTGAGTTGCCTTGAAGAATACGCTATAACCTTCCCATGTTGCATCAACACATACCCCACACCAACCCTTGAAGCATCGCAGTAAACCACAGATCCCTCTATACCTTCTGGCAAGGTCAATACCGGTGCCAACGTCAATCTCGACTTCAATTCCTGAAAACCTATCTCACAAGCGTCGGACCACTGGAACTTCACCGCTTTCTGCGTCAATTTAGTCAATGGGGAGGCGAGGGTAGAGAATCCCTCCACAAACCTCCGATAATACCCAGCTAGACCCAAGAAACTGCGAATCTCTGTCGGGGTCGTTGGTCTAGGCAAATCTTTCACTGCCGCAATCTTCTGGGGATCAACCTGAATCCTTTCTCTGGAAACAACATGACCCAAAAACGTGACTGATTCTAGCCAAAACTCACATTTCAAAAATTTAGCATACAGCTGGTGATGATGAAGAGTCTGCAGGACTGTTCTGAGGTGATTAGCATGATCTTCCCGACTCCGCGAGTAGACAACGATGTCGTCAATAAAAACAATCACGAAGGAGTCTAGAAATGGCTTGAAAACCCGATTCATAGGATCCATAAAAGCTGCTGGAGCATTGGTCAGCCCAAAGGACATTACCAAAAATTCAAAATGACCATAACGAGTCCTGAAGGCGGTCTTAGGAATATCCTGCTCTCTGATCTTCAACTGATGATACCCAGACCGTAAATCAATTTTGGAGAAGAACCTCGCACCTTGAAATTGACAAAACAAATCATCTATTCGAGGCAATGGATACTTGTTTTTGATAGTGACCTTGTTGAGCTACCGATAATCAATACACATCCGAAGCGACCCATCCTTCTTTATAACAAAAAGAACCGGAGCACCCCACGGTGACACACTCGGACGAATGAACCCCTTCTCTAATAAATCCTTCAGCTGCTCCTTTAACTCACTTAACTCTGATGGCGCCATTCTTTATGGTCAAATAGATATTGGCTGCGTATCTGGTAGTACATCAATCCAGAAATCAATCTCCCTATCTGGCGGAATCCCTGGAAGCTCGTCCGGAAACACTTCAAGAAACTCATTCACGACTGGCACGGACTCGGGGGCCGACACTTTTGAAGCGGTGTCCGCTACCCGGACCAAATGATAGATACACCCCTTCTTAATCATCTCCGAGGCCTTAAGATAGGAGATAAACCTACCTTTTAGCATCACACAATTTCCCTTCCACTCAATAACCGGCTCATTAGGAAACTCTAGCCTCATTATTCTGGTTCGACAGTCGAGTTTAGCAAAGCATGAATAAAGCCAGTCCATTCCCATAATAATATCAAAATCTACCATCCCAAGCTCAATAAGATTGGTCGAGGTAACGCGACCACATACTGTGACAACATAATTTTTATAGACTCGTGTTGCCGTAATAGAATCACCGATTGTAGTCGATACAGAGAATGGCTCATGAAGATGTTCGGGTTCTATCCCAAAACTTGAGGCAATAAACGGGGTAACATAAGACAAGGAGGACCCCGGATCAATAAGAGCATAACAATCAAGTGTTTGAACATTCAGAATACGTGTAACAATATCTGGAGAAGCCTCTACGCTCTGGCAACCACTCAAAGAATAGAATCGGCTGGGTCCACCTCTACCACGAGCCCCACCCCTAATTGCACCACGTCCTGCTGCAGTTGGAGGAAGCATTGAAGATGTGGCGGCTGAAAAACCGGATGACTGGGCAAATCCCTTACCCATGCCCTGGCTGGGCGCATGACAATCCCGCTAAAGATGACCTCTCACCCCACACCTGTAGCATATCGGGCGATCCAAATAACATGCCTCAGTATGGAACCCTCCGCACTTAGGGCACGGAGCCCTCCCCTACTGCTGGAACCTTCCTCCGGGACGACCTGACTGATAGGGTCTCCTGCTGTCGGATCCTAGTCTCCAATGACTATTCGGCTGATAACGGTGCATAGATGGCGATGCACTAGCTGAGGACTGTGCATAAGACTGGGTTGGCCTTGATGGCCCCCTCCCCTGAACTGATCTCCTCCCTGCAACTGCGCTCCCTGAGTGACCCACTGACCGGGCTCTGCTGTTACTCTCCCTGTCTGCCCGTATCTTCAACTTTCTAGCCTCTGTGGCATGGGCGAACCCCACGATCTTTCCATAATTCATATCCGAGTGTAAAGCCGCTGTAGCAGCCTCATTCACAACCAAAGGACTGAGACCCTGAACAAATCGTCGAACTCGAGCATCCATGGTCGACACTAACTGAGTAGCATACTTGGACAATCTTACGAACTCCATGTGGTACTCCCAAACACTCATACTGCCCTGCTTGAAGACCTTAAACTCAGTGGCACGGGCTGCCATAGTCTCGGCATGCAAGAAGTGATCCATGAACGCATCCACGAACTCGCCCCATCTAGCCGGAGGACTTCCCTCCCCACAGGAACCCTCCCACATCTCGAACAAGAAATATGCTTCTCCCCTCAGCCTGTACGAAGCTAAATCGACCCTCTTCGTCTCTGTAGCCTTCATCACCTGAAGGGTCTAGTACATCCCATCAAGAAAATCCTGTGGATCCGTACCTGAGAACTCTGGAGGGTCAACCGCAGAAACTGGTTGACTCTAGAGCCGGCAAAATCTCCCTGTCCGCTGGAGAACGCAGCGGTAGCATGATATCTTTGGGCATGAGCGGCCACCAACTAAGTTAACATATGAATAGCTCCTATGAGGTCCCCCTCGGACGTACCAAGACCGGAAGCTGGAACCGTAGAGCGATCAAGAATATCAGCGGGAGGGATTGTAGCACCCTCCGCCGCCGGAGGAACATGAATGCTTTGATCCGTAATAGAAGGGACCGACAGATTCAAGGTCGGGGAGTCACTCTCAATCGCACTACCAGGTACATGATTCACAGCCACACTTGGGGTGGCATTGGCTTCAAGGCCGAGTCGAGCTCTCTTCTTTGGTGCCAATACTGAAAATTTCGGAACAAAGCACGAATTAGACAAGGACATTTTAACTTTCCACCTCACCGCACGATATAGAATAACAATGAGAAGAGTAATTTCCTAAATGTCCATGTAGCCCCCTAATTATAGATTTGGTCGACAACACACCGATAAGAAGGGCTCTACTAGACACGGCTCCGAGACATCCTAGGACTCTTTTAAAACCTTAGGCTCTGATACCAAGTTTGTCACGCCCCAAAACCGAGGGACACGACCGGCACTCGACCGGGTAGCCCCAGTCAAGCGGACCTGGATTCCTTTTTCCATCCCACGTATTATCCCGAGATTCCAATGTACATTATTCAATTATAATTTAGACACATTCTTAAAACCTGGAATTTAATTATAGATTTCTTTCATTACCCACATGTGGTACAATACTTACAAAATATACATAGCATACATGTTTACTTTACGTGGTCTACAATTTATACTGCCCAAAATACATATGTACATAACCCACATTTCCTGTCTACGGAGCCTCTAAGAGTACGAAAGAGTTATATAATACTTTTCGGTAACAAGGCTCTGACGATACCTTACACAAATACCAAAATAAAAATCCGGAAGAAGAGGTGGAATGAACCACACAGGGCCCCGAGAGGAGAGGGGCTCACGAAAAACAGCTGATAGGACGTCGAGCAGGCACTACTATCAGTGGGCTGGAGTACCTATTATAGAACCACCTACAATCATCACAAGAATGTAGCGCCCCCGGCAAAAGGGACATCAATACATTTGAATTGTACTGGTATGTATGAACAAACTTTACTCTAAGTAACTCAACAATGCACAGGAAAGAGATAGAAAGAGAGTCACACAATCACTGCACAAGATATAGAAAGAAACACAATGGAAGTTCCACGATTTTCACTTCATCACAATCGCAATTCCACCCTTGTCCCTTCTCAACATTTCACCCTTATTTATTCTGTTGCGGCGCGCAACCCGATCCCACCTGTCAATCACAATCGTTTATTATGTTTCTGTTGCGACGTGCAACCCGATCCCACCAGACAATCACATCACACCCTTATCACTTCTCACATATCACCCTTATCCCTCCTGTTGCGGCGCGCAACCCGATCTTACCAAACAATCATATCTCATATCAACAATGACAATTCACAATTCAATCACAGAAAATTTCAGCAATATGATTAGAACTTCTTTACAACCCACAATACGTATAAAAAGAAAATCGTGCCACAACAAACCTTACCAAACAGTGAGTCATATACGGTATTGCCACAGCCTTTTTATTCAATTACATCACACCACAACTCCTTTTCATTACTTGTTACACAGCCTTTAGCATATACATTCATACTCTTGGATTCATTATCCTACTAGCATCATTTCACATAGCATAGTAGTGTGGTGAACAACTAAAGACAGACAAGGAATACACTTCATGCTTCAACACAATTCGAACAACCAGTTGCACACATTCACACCAATACACGTACAGTATGCTCGGACACCACAAAGAGATTTTACAAAGATTAAATTTAGCAATACATACCTGGAGTCGAGCTTCCCCTTTTTAATTTCTATCGCAATTCACCAAACCGTCTAGCACCGTCAATCTAGTTCACAATGCGACATATTTACCATATAATTAGGAGTGTCGAATTTATTTGTGCATTTTATCAAACACTATGTGATCCCTTAGCTTAACTAAACCCCTTTTTAGTGAAAGATTACTCTACTTGCTTCCCTTTACTAAGTTATGGAATAGTATTCACATGCATGCAAGCTCTCAACTTTCATTCTCAAGAACCAACCTATGTGTGTTTTATTCTTAGCTAAATTCTGTGAATTTGGGGAAATAGGGTGAAGACTTACCTTTTATGATGAATAAGATGAAGACTACTCGATAAACTTCCAGGCTTGAGTAGAGATGGAGGACCAACTTGGGGAAGATGAGGACTTCTCTCTCTAGAACCCACTCTCACTTCCCTTTATTTTGTTTAGAATCCAGTTAAAATGAAAGGGGTAGGGGTTAAATGAAGATTGGGTCGGGTATAAAAGTTTAGAAAATTAAAATCCCGTGTCAAATATGCGGTCAGGAATGCGATCATATTCCTGACATGCGGTCCGCAGAGTTGACCGCAGAATGGCCCTCAGGTGGGCCACAATTTGAAAACAATCTGCCCAGGTATGCGACCACTATGCGGTCCGCATACTTGTTATGCGATCGCATAGTGCGTCGCATAACACCCCTCCCCAAACCTCAAAGTCAATAATGCGAAAGCTATGCGATCCGCATCCGAAATGCTGTCGCAGATTGGACCGCATAGTTTTCCTTCAGTTGGGTAGTGATCTGCCTGTGTATGCGACCACTCTGCGGTCCGCATACACGTTATGCGATTGCATAGTGCGTCGCATAACACCCAATTTCTGGAAAATTTAATTTCTTAGCTCCCGGGGTACTTTTTGTTCAAATTAGGTCCGTTTTAGGAATTTCCATAGTAAAAGCAACTCGGGGACTCGTTCGGCCATTATTTTAAGCAAGAAATTTTGCGGGTCTTTACAGTCATAACAACCAATCAATCATGTGTTCACAATAGTCTTTATCAACCTTTAATTAAATCACAAAGATTCTCATCAATCAAGAATATAAATTCATTACAACCAACAATCTGTACGAAGTCAAGCCGCAATAAACCTTGCCAAACAACGAGTCATATCCGATATTGCCATGGTCATTTAGTTCGATTAAATCAATTCACAACTTTTTTTCATCACTTGTTACACAACCCTTAGCACTTAGATACATTCACACATTTGGGTTCTTTATCATTCTTTTATACCCACATATTCAAGCACTTAACGAACCTTGCACATGATAGAATAATCACAAAGACATCATCTTTCACAAATTCAATTAACATGATAATTTACTAAGAAAATCCGAGAATGAAATCTTACACATCAATACATCAGAACAATCAATTCACATGTACTCAACAATAAACTCATACTATATGCCTGGACACTAACAAGGTGACTCTACGAAGATTAAAGTTAGCCATACATACCTTGTGTTGAATTTCCCCTTTTGTCACGACCCAGAATCCTAATCCGGGTCGCGATGGCGCCCAACGATGGGGTTAGGCAAGGCAACACAATTTACACTAAGTGATACCCTTCCCATCTAATTAACCAAGTCAAATATTACCAGTTTATAACCACTAACATGATACTAGCCTTGAGTGAAGGTAAAGTCATAGTAGATACAAAGCCGAAATAAAACGTACACATAGATATACATCCCAAAACCTCAAAATATACACCGCATGTGTGCCAGGAACTAGTGTCACAAGTGTCATGGGCAATTATTGAATATATAATGACTACAATATATACAGAGTCTCCGTCTGAATGAAATAGACGGAGAAATATAACAAAAGAGCTCCAGGGTGCTGCTAGGAAGTCGCCGGGAAAGCAGCTCACCGTGAAGTATGACCACGCTATCAATATCTAGCACCGGCTTGATAATCAGACGTGCTAACCTCAGGACCTATACAGTCAAGTACAGAAAAGAAAAGAAAGTGCAGCATGAGTTCATATTAAATAAATATGTACCCAGTGAGTATCCCGCCTAAACTCGAAGAAGTAGTGACGAGAGGTCGACTCGATACTCACTAAGGTCCAACAGTGATAACATATGATAGAATATGATGAAATACAGTAGGCATGTAAGGGAAATAAGCAACAAGTATATATATCAAAAGCAGGAAAAGAATCCAAACAATTTCTGAACTAAACAATAAAGCACTTTCAAGGTAAGACCACCGAACGAAACAAAATCACATATTCTTAGATTCGCCGTGGCATACGGCCCGCTCCCGTAAGGTACCTTCTACACTCGTCGTGGCGTACGACCCGATCCCATATTCATTTCAACACTGCCGTGGTGTATGACCCGATCCCATATATTTCAATTACTTTCCAATTCCGTCGTGGCGTACGGCCCGCTCCTATATGTTTCACAATTTCTTTTCAATTCCGCCGTGGCGTATGGCCCGCTCCCATATATTTCACAATTTTCTTTCAATTCCGCCGTGGCGTACGACCCACTCCCATATATTTCACAATTTCTTTTCAATAAAGCCTCAGAAGAATAACACGATGCAAAACATAATTTCATAGTACATATGGCGTTACAATAAATCATATGAAGCATTACAAAGAAAACATATTTAAGGCATTACAAGAAAAGCGTACAAGGCATTACGGGAAAGCATACAAGGCATGATGTGGGCCTAACTACCCGGACATAAGATTAATAGCCGCTACGTACGGACTCTCGTCACTTGGCGCGTACGTAGCCCCCAAACAATTTACACATAGCATATACATCACCTATGGGGACAATTCCATCTGAAAAAGTTAGAAAGGAGACTCACCTCATGTCGAATCTACCCCTCGGACCACAATTTGTGCCCGAAACTCCGAACTCTATACCCGAGGACTCGCAACTAGTCAAAAGGTATACAATAACATCAATGCATGCACAATGTGATAAATTATCCTAGCTATTCAATAGAATCACCATTCTTGAAGAATTCACAATTTCCAACCCCAGTCTCTCATGATCAAATTCCAAAAATTCTCGAAGGGATCACTCACCCATAGCCTAAGGATCACTAAGGTGCGATTTCTACTTGAATTCATGGCCTAAAA
>ML267928.1:50626-81578 GCA_005239495.1 Nicotiana undulata
ATTAATGTTTGAAACTAGTAAAACTATGGAATTTACTTACCTCAATAACATTGGTGGAAGGTCCCTTGAAGAGCTCTCTAAAAACTTGAGGAGGAAGATGAAAATGGAGGAAAAATGCTAAGTCCCGTATTTTTATAAAACTGCCCAGGGATTTCTTAACTGCGATCGCGACAAGGGGCATGCGATCGCGAAGGCCAATTGGCCAGACCTCTGCGATCGCGGAAGAGGTCATGCGATCGCGAAGGCCAACTGACCAGACCTCTGCGATCGTGGCAGGGGTCCTGCGATCGCGAAGAACAAACTCACCCGGCCCAGACGCGATGCTATGCGATCGCGATAAAAGGCTGCGATCGCGAAGGTGTGGAACCCAAACCTCTGTGATCGCAAAAAGGAAGCTGCGATCGCAGAGAACAATCAACAGCCTAGCAAAATCCTTCTTCGCAATCGCAACCCACCTTCTGCGATCGCAGGGAAGACAACTAGATAGCAGAAATTCTAGTTTTTCCAACTTCGCTCCCGGGGGTCTAAAACACACCCGAGCCCCTCGGGACCCCGTCTAAAAGCACCGGCAAGTCTGTATTCATGATACAGACTCGCTCAAACTTCCGAAACCTGAATAACAACAACGAAACTCATAATTCAACCCCAAAACCAAATTGAATCAAAACTTAAGAACTTGAAATTCTAGAATTCACTTCAATGCGCCGAACCGACCTATACTACTCAGAATGACTTCAAATTTTGCAGACAAGTTATAAATGACATGACGGAACTATTCCCGGTCTCGAAATTTCATTCGGACCTCGGGAACATAAAATCACCTTTCAAGCCAAATTTCAAATTCTTTAAAAAAATCCTCAAAACTTCATATTTTCTCATTTTGATCCGAAACCAATCAATTCAAGTCCGTTTCTTACCGAATTTCATGGATATCTTAAATAACACATATTGAACCTGTTCGGGGCTCCAAAATCATAATACGGGCCCGGCAGCACATGTTTCAAATCAAGGTTCATCTTCATAAGCCTTTAATATTTTCATAAAATAATTTCCTTTAAAAATTCATTTCTCGGACTTGGGTCCTCGGAATTCAATTCCGGGCATTCGCCCAAGTCCCATACTTTCCTACGAACCTTTCGGGACCGTCGAATCACAGATCCGGGTCCGTTTACCAAAATTATTGACCAAAGTCAACTTTATTCAATTAATTTATCAAAAATTTAACTCTCAATCAAGTTTTCACATACAGTCTTCCCGGCAACGCGCCCGGAATGCGCACGCACATCGAGGTGAGATTAATGGAGGCTTTCAGGGCCTCGAAACATAGTCAAAATTAGATGCACATAAGATGACCCCCTTTTTGGGTCATTACACCTTTAATTTCTATCACAATTCACCGAATCGTCTAACACCGTCAATCTATTCCACAATGTGACATATTTCACGTAAAATTAGGAATATTGAATTCAATTGGGCATTTTATCAAGCATCATGTGTCCCCTTATATTACTAACCCCCTTTTTAGTGAAAAATTACTTTAACTAGCTTCCCTTTACTAGGTCATGGAAGATTGTTCACATGCATGCAAAGTTTCAACTTTTCATTTCCAAGAACCAACCTATGTGTGTTTTATTCTTATCCAAAATCTGAGAATTAAAGGGGAAATAGGGTGAGGACTTACCTATTAGAGTGAAGAAGATGAAGATTACTTGAAAATTTCCAGGCATGAGTAATGTTTGAAGAATCAATTTGAGGAAGATGGGGACTTCTCTCTCTAGAACCCAGTCTCACTTCTCTCTATATTGATCATATGCATGTTAAAAGTGAAGGGTAGGGGTGTTTTATTAAACTGGGGGTCGGGTTTTAAATTTTCAAATAGGAGCCCCGACACAGAAATGTGGTTAGGAATGCGATCGCATTCCTGTCGCATAAAGGGCCCTCAAATGGGCCAAAATTGGAAAACAATCTGCCCAGATATGCGTCCACTATCCGGTCAGCATACCTCTTATGCAATCGCATAGTGTGTCGCATAACCTCCCTCACAAAAAAAATGGGGCAAGAATGCGACAACTATGCGGTCCGCATTCCCAAATTGCGATCGCATTCTGGGCCGCATTGTTGTCCTTAATTTGGACAGTAGGCTGTCCAGGTATGCGACTAGTATGAGGTCCGCATACGTGTTATGCGATCGCATAACCACGCAATTCTGGAAAATTCTATCTTTTAAGTTCTGGGGTACTTTTACTCAAAATGGGTCCGTTTTTTAGAATTTCTACAGTCATAACAACACTGGGACCTATTTGGGCATTATTTTAGACATAAAATTTTACGGGTCTTTACATCCTCCCCCTCTTAAAATCATTCATCCTCGAATGAGGATCGGGAAGTCATTTGGTTTTGAAAACACAATATTCCAACCCCCAAATTTTCACTAACTCCGATATTTTCTGAACATTTTGCCAGAGTTTCCTTTGTAACTAGGCCTATATACCTGGCAGAGAGCCCCCGAAACACATTTCCAATTTAATGCTACATAATGCACTTATTCTAACAACTTATATATAACCTTGTTACCTCAACAACTTGCATATATTCAATTACTTCAACATGCCATATACACTTCAATTAATCATTACCAGTTTACACTTCAATTAATCATTTAACCACCACATGAGTTTCACATAATTTCATTTACTCCAACCATTTGCACATAATTCATTTATCCCATCAAATCATATACAATTCAATTTCTTCAGCATGCTTATACATAATTCAGTTTACACCACAACTTGCATATCATTTAACTACCACATGAATTGCACATAATTTAGCTTACTTCAAAGAGTTGCACATTAGTCAAATAATCACAACATACACAAATATGGCACAACTGGAGATGTTACAATAATAAGGAGATTAGGAGAATGAAGTGTTCTTGCACAAAATTAAACACAAGGGTGTATTCACTTAGAGATGGCAGTTCTCATGATCACTACTAGACTTGTTCAAACAAATAGGAATATTTTCTTTCATTTCACTTTCTGCTTACCACGTGGCTTCCTCGACTTGGTGACTTCGCCATAACACTTTAACAGAAGAAATTTCTTTGTTTATCAATCTACGGACTGGCCTATCAAGAATAGCAACTGGAACCTCTTCATATGAAAATTCTTCATTAATTGAAATGGTCTCGACTGTCACGATGGAAGCTGGACCTCTAATTACCTTCTTTAGCATGGATACATGAAACACTGGATGCACTAATGACATTTCAGGGGGCAATTCCAGCCTATACGCGACTTGCCCTATCCTTTGAGCGATCCGATATGGCCCGACATACCTTGGTCTACATTTCCCTTTCTTCCCAAACCGCATCACTCCCTTCATGGGAGACACCTTCAAGAATACCCAATCATCTACTTGAAACTCCATATCTTTTCGACGAACATCCGCATAGGATTTCTGACGAATCTGAGCAGTTTTCATCCTTTCCTGAATGACTCTAACTTTTTCCATTGCTTGTTGCACAATATCTGGTCCTAGAAATTCTGCCTCACCAACCTCAAACCATCTAATCGGAAACCTACACCCCCTCCCGTACAATGCTTCAAATTGGCCCATCTGAATATTAGCATGAAAACTGTATTGTAAGCAAATTCTATAAGCGGCAAGTGATCGTCCCAACTACCTTTGAAATCCAAAACATAAGCCAATAACATATCCTCAAGCGTCTGAATAGTCCTCTCTGCTTGACCGTCAGTCTGCTGGTGGAAAGACGTGCTGAGATTTACCTGAATATCCAAACCTTGCTGAAATTTTCTCAATAAATTAGCAGTGAACTGGGCCCCTCGATTTGAGATAATAGAAATTGGAGTGCCATGGAGTTTGACTATTTCTTTGATATACAACTGAGCGTACTGTTCTGCAGTATCGGCGGACTTGACTGGTAAGAAGTGAGCTGATTTCGTGAGTCGATCCACTATCACCCAAATTGAGTCGAACTTGCGCTGAGTGCGAGGTAACCCTACCACGAAGTCCATACTGATCATCTCCCATTTCCACATTGGTATTTCCATGAGCTGCGTCAACCCACCGGGCCTCTGATGCTCGGCCTTCACTTGCTGACAATTCGGACAAAGTATGCCACACCCCTCTTCATACCATTCCACCAATAAATCTCCTTGGGATCGTGATACATTTTCGTAGAACCTGGTTAACAGAATACTTGGAATTATGAGCCTCTGCTATTACCCTCTCTCGGAGATCATCCAAATCTGGAACACATAATCTCCCTTGACACCGCAAGACACCGTCATCATTATCTAGTTAAAATGGTTAAGTCTTGTGATTCAAAATCGCTCCCCTCAATCGTGCCCAAGTCGGATCCCTGAATTGCTTTCTCTTGACTTCTGCTACAAGTGAAGACTCTGCTCCATTACACACCACGACATTCCCGTCATCTGAGGTTGAGAGACAGACCCCTATACTGGCCAACTAATAAACCTCCCGAGCCAAAGTCCTCTGATTGGCTTCGAAAGCCACGCCCGGTGCAACGAAATGATTGAGAACTACGACGGGGTCGAAATGAATTTTGTTCTTTGTATTCAATAAGTATTGCATGACCGAATACTTCAAGGAAGGGCGGACTGCGGGGAGGGTCCTTTTAAGTAGATGACTCGTCGGGCGGTCGAATGTGCCAAGCTACCCATGGATTTCCGACTAAGAGCGTCGGCTACCATATTCGCCTTCCCTTGATGGTACAAAATATTCATATCATAATCCTTGAGCAATGCTAGCCACCTCCGCTGCCTTAAGTTCAACTCCTTCTGCTTGAAAAAATACTGAAGACTCTTGTGGTCTATGAACACGTCCACATGGACCCTATAAAGATAATGCCGCCAGATTTTCAATGCAAACACAACCTCTGCAAGCTCCAAATCATGCGTCGGATAATTCTTCTCATGATTCTTGAGCTTCCTTGAAGCATACGACCACATTGCATAAACACACACCCAAAACCAACCCTCGAAGCATCATAATAAACCACGAGTCCTTCTGTACCTTCTGGAAAGGTCAACACCGGTGCCGAAGTCAATCTCGACTTCAATTCCTGAAAACTCTTTTCACAAGCATTAGACAACTGAAACTTAACTGCTTTTTGTGTCAGCTTAGTCAATGGGGAGGCGAGGGTAGAGAATCCCTTCATAAACCTTCAATAATACCCAGCTAGACCCAAGAAACTACGAATCACTGTCGGGGTCATTGGTCTAGGCCAATCTTTTACCGCTTCAATCTTTTGGGGATCAACCTGAATCCCTTCCCTGGAAACAACATGGCCCAAAAAGATGACTGATTCTAGCCAAAACTCACATTTTGAAAACTTTGCATATAACTGGTACTGATGAAGAGTCTGCAGAACTGCCCTGAGGTGATTAGCATGATATTCCCGGCTTCGGGAATAAACAAGGATGTCGTCACTGAAGACAATCACAAAGGAGTCAAGAAACGGTTTGAAAACCCGATTCATAAGGTCCATAAAAGCTGTTGGGGAATTTGTTAGCCCAAAAGACATTACCAGAAATTCAAAGTGCCCATAACGAGTCCTGAAGACGGTCTTGGGGATATCCTGCTACCTGTTCTTTAGCTGGTGATACCCGGACCGTAAGTCAATCTTTGAGAAGAACCTAGCACCTTGCAATTGATCGAACAAGTCATCTATCCGAGGTAATGGATACTTGTTTTTGATAGTGACCTCATTGAGTTGCCAATAATCAATACACATTCGAAGCGATCCATATTTCTTTCTGACATAAAGAACCGGTGCGCCCCAAGGCGACACATTTGGCCGAATACACCCTTTTCTAATAGATCTTTCAATTGTTCTTTTTAACTCTCTCAATTCTGCTAGCACCATCCTGTAAGGTGGGATAAATATTGTCTGCGTATCTGGAAATACATCAATCCCAAAATCAATCTCCCTATCTGGCGGAATACCAGGAAGCTAATCCGGAAACACTTCAAGAAACTCATTCACAACCGGCACAGACTCGGGAGCCGTCACCTCTGAAGTGGTGTCCGCAATCCAAACCAAATGATAGATGCATCCCTTATCGATCATCTTAGAGGCCTTAAGATAGGAAATAAAACTACCTCTCGGCACAACATCATTCCCCTTCCATTCGATAACTAGCTCATTAGGAAACTCGAGCCACATAATTCTGGTTCGGCAGTCGCGTTTAGCAAAGCACGAGTAGAGCCAGTCCATTCCCATGATAACATCAAAATCTACCATCTCTAACTCAATAAGATCGTCAGTGGTATCTCGACCACACACAAATCCAATAGACTCGCGCGGTAGTAATAGAATCACCAACCAGAGTCGACACTAAGAATGGCTCATGAAGTTGTTTGGGTTCTATCCCAAAACCGGAAGCAATAAATGGAGTAACATATGACAATGAAGACCCGGGATCAATAAGAGTATAAACATCATGCGATTGGACAGTCAGAAAACCTGTGACAACATCTAGAGAAGCCTCCGCACTCTGGCGACCACTCAAAGCATAGAACCGACTGGGTCCCCATTGACCCCGTGCTCTACTCCTAGCTGCATTGCGCCCTGCCGGTGCTGGAGGGCGTGCCGAAGATGTAGTGGCTGAAGAACTGGACGGCTGAGCAATACCTCTACCCATGCCCTAGCTGGGCGCACGACAATCTCGCTAAACATGGCCCCTCACTCCATATCTATAGCATACCGGGATATCCAGGTAACAAGGCTCAGAATAGAACCTCCCACACTTAGGGCATGGGGCCCTCCGCTGCTGCTGGAACCTCCCGCCTTAACGACCGGACTGATGGAACCTCCTACTGATAACTGTGCCCTGATGGCGGCGCACTGGCTGATGACTGAGCATAGGACTGAGATGGCCCTGATGACCCTCTCCCAAGGGCTGATCTCCCACATCCAACTGAACTCCCAGGGTGCTCGCTTACCGGGCCCTACTACGGATCTCTCTTTTTCCATTCTCATCTTCAATTTCCGACCCTCCGTAGCCTGGGCAAAACCAACAATCTTACCATAGTTAATATCTAAATGCAAAGAAACTGTAGCAGCCTCATTGACAACCAAGGGACCAAGGCCCTGAACAAACCGACGAACTCTGGCCTCCATAGTCGGCATCATGTGGGTAACATACTTGGAAAAGCGAACGAACTCCATATGGTACTCCCACACACTCATGTTGCCCTGCTTAAGGACCTCAAACTCTGCAGCACGGGCTGCCATAACCTCGGCAGGCAAGAAATGATCCATGAAAGCATCTACAAACTCGACCCACCTCGCCGGAGGCTCCCCTCTCCACGGGAAGTCTCCCATATCTCAACCCATGAATATAGTGCCCCCATTAGACGATAGGAAGCTAACTCAACTCCCTCTATTTCAGTAGACTTCATAACCCGGAGAGTCTTGTACATTTCATCTACAAAATCTTGAGGATCGACCTCTGGGTTGGTGCCTGTGAACTCTGGAGGGGCTAACCGCAGAAACTGGTTGACCTTAGAACTTGAAGAATCCCCTTGCTCGCTAGAGGATGCAGGGGCAGCCTGCGATCTTTGGTCATGGGAGGCCACTAACTGAGTCAACATCCGAATAGCTCCCCTGAGGTCCCCATCAGAAATACTGGGACCGGAAGCTGGGACTGAGGAAGGATCAGGAACATCAGCGGGAGGGATTTCAGTACCCTACGCTGGAGCAGGAATAGGGATAGACTGTTCTGGCATGGAGGAGTCAGGCAGATTCAAGGTCGGGAATAATTCTCACCCGCACCATCAGATAAAGGGTTCATGGACATACTTGGGGTGGCATTGGCCTCTAGGCCGAGTCGAGCTCTCTTCTTGGGCGCCATTTACTGACAATTAGGACAATGCACGAGTTAGATGGAGATATTCTCACCTTTTCACTTCATCGCACGATACAGAGTAACAATGAAAGGGTATTTTCCTAAATATCCATGAAGGCATCTACAAACTCGACCCACCTCGCCGGAGGGCTCCCCTCTCCACGGGAATTCTCCCACATCTCAAACCATGAATATGCTCCCTTTAGACGATAGGAAGCTAACTCAACTCCCTCTGTTTCAGTAGCCCTCATAACCCGAAGGGTCTTGTACATTTCATCTACAAAATGTTTCTTCTTATTTTGTGGTTAAAATCTCCTTTATGTTTCCGCATGCCTATTTTTCTTTGTAATTTTCCGTTAAAAAGTTTTTGCCTAATTTATTTGCCCAAATATTAGGGCTAAGATCTTTAAGATCTATTCTAGTTCTATTTATGGTCGAATATCTTCTTAAATGTTCCGTTTACCTGTGATTTTCGTACTGATTTTTACTTGTCCTAAAATTAGGGTTAAGATCTTTTAGGATCCGTTCTGGTTCTATTTTTTACTGAGTATCTCCTTTGATGTTCCCTTATATCCGTCTATATGCATTCAGTTGAGAATTTGTGAATTTGTTGGCGAGTTTATTTTCCCTAAAATTAGGGCTCAAATCTGTTATGATTTTTATACTGTCAAAGTGTTTTCTTCAATATTTTCCTATATCTGTCTGTATGCATGTTATTTTCCTTTGATTATTCTGATAATTTTTACTCACCCTAAAAATTAGGGTTCTAATTCTTATTTCATTTTTTCTTCTGACTAATTCTGTCTATCTGTTCTTGCCTTAATTATTACCTGAGAATCTTTGATTCCAAGACTTATTAAATTACTGTGACACGCATTTTATGTACAGTTCTTCTTGGCTTGCCTTAATAATATTCTGAGTTTCCTTTAAATATGTTGATTGATTATTTCCATAGTTAGGCACCCTAGTCTAAGGCTATTTAAACCCCTTTCCTCTTTCCCTTTAGAAAAAGACTAAGAACTCGAAATTACTTTCACCACTAAACTTTATACTCTATCCTACTATATTCTGTTTTTATTCTGGCCGGCTGAAAGCGAAGGCCACAAATCTGTACTTTCATTTGCTGCTATTGATGTTCATTGCCACATTACTTAACCTTTTCTGTTTCAACTGAATTAGTAAGTCACTTAAACCTCTCTATCATTTAATTGCTCAATATGCTACTGTACTAGATTCGTTGCTCTATGTCTGTTAGGCTTGTTTTAAATTAGCCATGAAACCTGTTTAATTATGTGCACTCAATTTCGTCCTTAAGTGTGTTTAATATCATTCCCTAAAACCAGTTAATAATGTACCCTTTAATCTATTCTATTAGCATATTTTTTTGTGCTCACTATGATATTAGTTCTTACTAATCACCATCATGCTATTTTCTTAATTTGAATCCCTTCTGTCTGTCTAAAATATGTTTTGATTCTTTGTCAAAGCTTCAAACTTGTCAGTTTCAAACTTATTAGTTTTAAAATGTTTATCTCTATTCATGTGTGTGATTCTATCTTAGGTATGATTCCTAATCCTATCCTTGCCTTTTCTGAACCCTAATCCTTGCTAATCTAAGTACTGTCGTTGGCCTCCAAGGTTCATGAAGCCCTGGGAAACTCTGACATACTAGAAGATTGGGCTTGGTATGCTTATGCTGTAAAACAGAAGTGAGTCAATTGCTTTGTGGTTCTATGAGCACTACTTTTGGAGAAGCTGTGAATTGAAAGGTCTGGCACATTCAGATGTTGTTTTAGGCCTGCTGAAGGCTTCCTATAGTTTACTACTCTGTAATTTATTCAATTAACTATGGTATGTAATAATTTTTGTACTAACAATTCTGGGGTATTACTAAAATTAGGAATGGGTTCTTGTTTTACATTTGTAATAAAGTTGGGTAGATATCCTGCCTATAGGTTATATACTATGTTGTTGAAGTTGTATGCTAGAATTCATGCCTATATGCCTTATTATGTTCAGTCATTACGTGCTAGCAGCCATGTCCATAGGCTCATTGCTTGGTTCAATTACGTCCATTATATACCATGCTTATAAATATGGCGTGATCCAATATGTGTGCAAATTCATGTTCACATGTTGTTATGTTCAAATTGTAGAAATACTTCCTATAGGATCTAGAAATGAATAAAATTGTAGAAATCATGCCTAAAGGATCTAAAACTGGATCAAATCTTAGAAATCATGCCTATAGGGTCTAAAACTGGATAAATTGTAGAAGCATGCCTAGAGGTTCGAACTAATTTAATTTCTACCCAT
Organism: Nicotiana undulata; assembly: GCA_005239495.1. NCBI lineage: Eukaryota > Viridiplantae > Streptophyta > Magnoliopsida > Solanales > Solanaceae > Nicotiana > Nicotiana undulata. Next base: position 60,841 of record ML267928.1, read on the forward strand.
TATTCATGAGTGTCCAAACACTGTACTGCTACTCTTATTAGAAAACATGCCTATAAATTAAAAAATTTATCTGGATATGTTCCTATGACTTGCCATTATTTACTATCGGATAAAACACCTAGATACCATGCTAATAGGCTTCATCATATTATGCTAAAATCAATAGTCAAATTTTTGTAGGTTCTAATAATCGCATTAAGAAACTTATTTTATACATGACTGCCTGCTTGTTCATTCAACATCACGTAGATATCCTACCTATAGGATTATACAATTATATAAAATCTGTCAATACGCCCAATCTGTCCGCGTTCATTAGTTGCCTTATGTGTGGGGGCTAAATTGAGCCTTTATCTGCTTTTGAATGAGAAGTCCAATATGTTTTGTATGTCACTTAGTTTTACAATTTTGAGCATCCTAGGTTGAGTCTAAAACCATCCAAAAATAGAGGCCCCAATGCCTCCAGGACCATAGGTAAGGACGGTAGTGCACGCATAGGACACGAGTTAGAATTGATTAGAGTGCTTTAGGTAAAAATGCAAAGATAGTAATCGGCTAGTAGGAGATGATAGTCTGTGCCCTCTGAATAATATGAGTAACAACCCCGTCTTAGGGGAGTTACGCAGTATTATTTTTGTTCCACGGGGTGATCATATAGGCTAAAAAACATAGGACCCCCATCCCTATTAAATAATTCCTTCGCTTTCTTCATCAGACTAATTCACATAAGTTAAGTTCGGTTGGGACCCACCATTGTGGACTTTGAGAGGTGCCTAACACCTTCGCCTTGAGGTAATTTGATCCCTTACCCGATATCTGGTGATGCAAACTAGTATAATCCGAGTTATTTGCAATAGGTTCCCTAACGCACCTTAATCCGTTAGGTGGCGACTCTCCTTTAATAACCAGTCCCCTTCCCTTATCAAAAGAAGTTGTCAAATGTCGAAACCAGATTTCACGAGAAAAAGGGGGAACAATAGTACTGATGACTTATTTGATCAGTTACAAGGTGCCATGGTGTTTTCTAAGATTGACTTACATTCATGCTATCATCAGTTTAAGATTCGAGAGCCAGACATCCTGAAGACTACTTTCAGGACCCGATATGGTCACTATGAATTTCTTGTCATTTCTTTTGGGTTGACACATGCCCTTGGAGCTTTTTTGCACTTGTTGCATAGTGTGTTACAGCCTTATCTTGACTCTTTCATCATTGTATTTATTGATGACATTTTGGGGTACTCCCGGACTCGGGAGGATCATGAGCAACACCTTAGGACTGTGCTTCAAACCTTGAGAGAAAAGAAGTATGCAAAATTTTCAAAGTGTTATTTTTTCCTAAACTTAGTTGCATTCTTGGGTCATATAGTATCGAGTGATGGGATCATGGTAGATCTAAAGAAGGTGGAGGCAGTTCAGAGTTGTCCTAGACTGTCATCAGCTACGGAGATCCGAAGTTTTCATGGTTTGGCGGGATATTACTGTCATTTTGTAGAGGGATTCTCATATATTGCAGCACCTAAGACCAAGCTGACTCAGAAGGTTGCTCCGTTCGGGTGGATAGAGGAGTGTGAGGAGAGCTTCCAGAAGCTCAAGACAACTTTGATTACTGTCCCAATATTGGTATTGCCTACAGGTTCGGAGTCTTATACTGTATATTGTGATGTGTCGCAAATTGGTCTTGGCGTGGTGTTGATGCACGATGTCAGAGTGATTGACTGCGCGTTCAGACAACTGAAGGTGCATGAAAAAACTATAATGTCCACGACCTTGAGTTAGAAGCTATTGTTCATGCGTTGAAGATTTGGTGGCATTATTTGTATAGTGTTCCTTGTGAGATTTACACCCATCATCGGAGTTTGTAACGTCTGTCCAAGAAAAAGGATCTTATCTTGCATCATCGGAGGTGGTTGGAGCTACTTAAGGACTATGATATCACCATTTTGTACCACCAGGGGAAGGCCAATGTGGTGGCTGATGCTTTCATTCAGCCGTGCGGAGAGTTTGGGCAGTTTGGCATATCTACCAGCATCAGAGAGTCTGTTGGCGTTTGATGATCAGGCCTTAGCCAGATAGTTTGTGAGATTGGATATTCTTTAGTCGAGCCGAGTATTGGCTTGTGCGGTCTCTCGGTCTTCCCTTTATGATCATATCAGGGAACATCAATATGATGACCCCCATCTGCTTGTCCTTAAGGGACCGATCCAGCACGGTGATGCTAAGGAGGTCATTGTTGGGGATGATGGTGTATTGAGAAAGCTTATGTGTGCCTAATGTAGATGGTTTGCGTGAGTTGATTCTCCAAAAGGCTCACAGTTCGCGGTACTCCATTCATCCGGGTGTCGCAAAGATGTATCAGAACATGAGATAGCACTGCTGGTGGAGGTGGATGAAGAAGGACATAGTGTAGTAGGTAGCTCGGTGCCTAAATTGCTAGTAGGTGAAGTATGAGCACCAGCGTCCAGGTGGGTTGCTTCAGAAGTTAGAGATTCCTGTCACACCCCAAAACTAAGGGACACGACCGGCACTTGACCGGGTAGCCCCAGTCAAGCGGACCTGGATTTCTTTTTCCCTCCCACGCATTACCCGAGATTTCCGATGTACATTATTCAACTGTAATTAAGACGCATTCTTAAAATTTGAAATTTAACCATAGAATCCTGTCATTACCAACATGTAGTACAATACTTACAAAATATACATAACACCCAGTTTTACTTTATGTGGTCTACAAGTCATACTGCCCAAAATACATAAGTACATAACCCACACATCCTGTCTACGGAGCCTCTAAGAGTACGGAGGAGTTATATATAATACTTGCCGGTAACAAGGCTCCGGCTATACCTTATACAAATACCAAAATGTAAATCCGGAAGAAAAGGTGGCATGAACCACACTGGGCCCCGAGAGGAGAGGGGCTCACCAAATCAGCTGATAGGACGTAGAGGAGGCACTACTGTCGGTGGGCTGGAGTACCTGCTATAGAACCACCTACAATCATCACAAGAATGTAGCGCCCCCGGCAAAGGGACGTCAGTATATTTGAATTGTACTGGTATATATGAACAAACTTTACTCTAAGTAAACACAATAATGCAAAGGCAAGAGACAGACAGAGAGTCACACAATCACCGCACAAGACATAGAAAGACACACAATGGAAGTTCCACAATTTTCACTTCATCATAATCACAATCTCAATTCAACGCTTGTCCCTTCTCACATTTCACCCTTATTTCTTCTGTTGCGTCACGTAACCGGATCCCACCTGACAATCACAATCATTTGTTGTGTTTCTGTTGCGGCGTGCAACCCGATCCCACCAAGCAATCACATCTCATATCCACGATGACAAATCACATTTCAATCACAGAAAATTTCAGCGATAAGAATACAACTTCTTTACACAGCCTCTAGCATATACATTCATACTCTTGGATTCATTATCCTTCTAGCACCGTTTTACATAGCATGGTAGTGTGGTGATCAACTAAAGACAGACAAGTAGTACACTTCTCACTTCAACATAATTCGGACAACCAGTTGCACATATTCATAACAATACACGTACCGTATGCTCGAACACCACAAGTGATTTTACAAAGGTTAAAGTTAGCCATACATACCTGGAGTCGAGTTTCCCCTTTTTTTTTAACTTTTACTCACAAATCACCGAACCGACTAGTACCGTCAATCTAGTTCACAATTAAACATATTCAACTCAGATTGGAAGTCATGCATGCAATTCGGACTTTCTCAAGCATTTTGCCAAACACTATGTGAACCCATTAGATTAGCAACCATATCTCTGTAAAGTTTATCCCAACCCACTCCCTCTCACTAGATTAACACCATAATTAAACATGCATGCAAGGTCTTAGTTAATATTTTCAAGAGTCAATCCATGCCAACCCTCCATTTGTTTAAAATCAGAAAATTAATGAAAAGAAAAAAAAAGGGGTTGGGAACCCTTACCTGCTAGAATGAGGAAGAAGGAGATTACTCGAAATACCAGGCCTTAGAGACTTTGAAAAGCACTTTGATGGAAGGACCACTTCCTCTCTCAAGAACTCTCCTTTCCTTCTCTCTATTTTTTTCAAAAAACTTGTTAAAATGAAAGGGGGCAGGGGTTAAATGAAACTGGGGTCGGGTATAAAAATTTAGAAAATTAGCAGATCGTGTCGAATATGCGGTCAGGAATGCGATCGCATTCCTGACATGCGGTCCGCATATTGGACCACAGAATGGCCCTCAGGTGAGCCAAAATTTGGAAACATTCTGCCCGTGTATGCAACCACTATGCGGTCCGCATACACGTTATGCGATCGCATTGTGCATCGCATAACACCCCTTTAGCTGGGCAGTGATCTGCCCGTGTATGCGACCACTATGCGGTCCGCATACACGTTATGTGATCGCATAGTGCGTCGCATAACACCCAAATTTCTGGAAAAATTGAGTTCTTTCAAATCCCGGGGGTACTCTTACAAAATAAAGGTCCGTTTTAAGAATTTCCACAGAGATAACAACTCGGGGACTTATTCGGGCATTATTTTAAGCAAGAAATTTTACGGGTCTTTACATTCTCCCCCCCTTAAAAATCATTCGTCCTCGAATGAGGATTTNACTAACTCCAGTATTTTCAAAAAATTTCACCAGAGTTTCCTTTGTATTTAGACCTATCCACCTGACAGAGAGCCCCCGAAACACATTTCCAAGCATCATTACACAATTTTTGTTATCCCTATAAGTGGTATACTATTCATTACCTCGACACTTGCACATATCCAATCACCATGACAAATACATATAACTCATCCTCTTTTCATCACTAATTTGCATAAGATTCAATTAGTGGCACATAATTTGCACATAACTTTGGGCCATTTCCGTGCGCCCCATACAGTTCAATCACCTCAATAGATCATAGACAATTCTTTTAACCATTACCAATCTACACTACCATTAATCACTTACTTAGCACATTTGTTTCACGAAGCTTTTATTTGCTTTAAAGGTGGAACACCACCTATTTAACAACTTTGTATACAGTTTTAGCACGCATTGGAAAGTGACAACAATAAGGCGTGCCTTTGCACCAATCTGAGTACAACATCAAATTGCCTTGGAACCATAATTCGCACGATCACTACTACACTTGCTCAAACAGATGGGGGTATTTTTCTTTCATTTCTTTCTCTGTTTCCCACGTGGCTTCCTCGACTCGTTGAATTAGCCACAACACTTTAACATAAGCAATCTCTTTGTTTCTCAATCTACGGACTTGCCTATCAAGAATAGCAACCGGAGCCTCTTCGTATGATAGCTCTTCATTAACCTCAATAGTCCCAACTGGCACGATGGCGGATTGGTCTCCAACCACTTTTTTCAACATAGACACATGGAACACTGGGTGCACTAATGACATTTCATGGGGCAATTCTAACCTATAAGCCACTCGTCCTATCCTTTGAACAACTCGATATGGCCCGACGTACCTAGGGCTCAACTTCTCTTCTTCCCAAACCGCATCACTCCCTTCATGAGGGACACCTTTAAGAACACCCAATCATCTACCTGAAACTCCAATTCTCTTCGATGAACGTCCGCATAGGATTTCTGACGACTTTGAGCAGTTTTCATCCTTTCTTGAATGACTCTAACTTTTCCCATAGCTTGGTGCACAAGATCCGGTCCTAACAATTCTGCTTCACCAACCTCGAACCTTCCGATCGGAGATCTACACCTTCTTCCATACAATGCCTCAAACGGGGCAATTCGGATACTAGCATGGAAGTTGTTATTATAAGCAAACTCGACAAGCGGCAAATGATCATCCCAATTACCCTTGAAGTCTAAAACACAAGCCCGTAGCATATCTTCGAGCGTCTGAATAGTCCGCTCTGCTTGACCGTCAGTCTGTGGATGGAAAGCAATGCTGAGATTTACCTGAGTACCCAAACCTTGCTGAAATTTCTGCCAAAAATTAGCTGTAAACTAGGCCCCTCGATCTGAGATAATAGAAACTGGAGTGCCATGAAGTCTAACTATCTCCTTGATGTACAATTGGGCATACCACTTCGCTGTGTCGGTGGACTTGACTGGCAAAAAGTGAGCTAATTTCGTGAGTCGATCCACTATCACCCAAATCGAGTCGAACTTGCGCTGAGTGCGAGTTAACCCTACCACGAAATCCATATTAATCATTTCCCACTTCCACGTAGGTATTTCCACAAGCTGGGTTAACCCACCGGGTCTCTGATGCTCGGCCTTCACCTGTTGAAAATTCGAACATTTGGATACATGGTCCGCCACATCCCTCTTCATACCGCTCCACCAATAATCTTCCCGAAGATCATGATACATTTTCGTAGCACCTGGGTGCACAAAATACCGGAAGCTATGAGCCTCCGCTATTACCCTTCCCCGAAGATTACCTACATCTGGAACACATAGCCTACCTTCACATCGCAACACTCCGTCATTGCTGCCGAGTGAAAGTGCCAAAATCTTGCCATTCAGAACTGCCTCCTTCAACTGTGCCAATGCTGGATCAATAAACTGCTTCTCCTTGACTTCCGCTACAAGTGACGATTCTGCCCCATTATGCACCATAACTTCCCCTTTGCCTGAGGTCGAAAGACAAACCCACAAACTGGCCAATTGATAAACCTCCTAAGCCAAGGGCCTCTGATCCGCTTCCAAATGAGTCAAACTACCCATAGACTTTCGACTTAGAGTGTCGGCCACCACATTCGCCTTTCCTGGATGGTACAAGATGTTCATATCATAGTCCTTAAGCAATTCTAACCACCTCCGCTGCCTTAGATTCAGTTCCTTCTGCTTGAATAAATACTGAAGACTCTTGTGGTCTGCGAACACATCCACGTGGACTCCATAAAGATAATGCCGCCAAATTTTTAATGCAAACACCACAGCCGCGAGCTTCAAATCATGCGTCGGATAATTCCTCTCGTGATTCTTGAGTTGCCTTGAAGCATACGCTATAACCTTCCCACGTTGCATCAACACACACCCGAAACCAACCCTTGAAGCATCGCAATAAACCACAAATCCCTCTATACCTTCTAGCTAGGTCAATACCGGTGCCGAAGTCAATCTCAATTTCAATTCCTGAAAACTTTTCTCACAAGCATCGGACCACTAGAACTTCACTGCTTTCTGCGTCAATTTAGTCAATGGGGAGGCGAGGGTAGAGAATCCGTCCACAAACCTCCGATAATACCCAGCTAGACCCAAGAAACTGCGAACCTCCGTCGGGGTCGTTGGTCTAGGCCAATCTTTCACTGCTGCGATCTTCTGGGGATCAACCTGAATCCCTTCTCTGGAAACAACATGACCCAAAAACGCGATTGATTCAGGCAAAAACTCACATTTTGAAAATTTAGCATACAGGTGGTGATGACGAAGAGTCTCTAGGACTGCTCTAAGGTGATTAGCATGATCTTCCCAACTCCGCGAGTAGACAAGGATGTCATCAATAAAAACAATCACGAAGGAGTCTAGAAAAGGGCTTGAAAATCCGATTCAGAAGATCCATAAAAACTGCTGGAGCATTGGTCAGCCCAAAGGACATTACCAGAAATTCAAAATGACCATAACGAGTCCTGAAGGCGGTCTTAGGAATATCCCGCTTCCTGATCTTCAACTGATGGTACCCTGACCGTAAATCAATTTTATAGAAGAACCTCGCACCTTGCAATTGATCAAACAAATCATCTATTCGAGGCAATGAATACTTGTTTTTGATAGTGACTTTGTTGAGCTGCCGATAATCAATACACATCTGAAGCGACATCCTTCTTTCTAACAAAAAGAACCGGAGCACCCCATGACGACACACTCGGCCGAATGAACCCCTTATCAAGTAAATCCTTCAACTGCTCCTTTAACTCCCTTAACTCTGCTGGCGCCATTCTGTATGGTGGGATAGATATTGGCTGCGTATCTAGTAGTACATCAATCCCAAAATCAATCTCTCTATCTGGCGGAATCCCTGGAAACTCGTCCGGAAATACTTCAAGAAACTCATTCACAACTGGCACGGACTTGGGGGTCGACACTTCTGAAGCGGTGTCCGTGACCCGGACCAAATGGTAGATACACCCCTTCTTAATCATCTTCGAGGCCTTAAGGCAGGAGATAAACCTACCTTTCGGCACCACACCATTCCCCTTCCACTCAATAACCGGCTCATTAGGAAACTCGAGCCTCATGACTCTTGTTCGGCATTCGAGCTTTGCAAAGCACGAATAAAGCCATTCTATTCCCATAATAATATCAAAATCTACCATCTCAAGCTCAATAAGATCGGTCGTGGTAACGCGACCACATACCGTGACAACACAATTCTTATAAACTTGCGCTGTTGTAATAGAATCACCAACCGGAGTTGATACAGAGAACTGCTCATGAAGCTGTTCGGGTTTTATCCCAAAACATGAAGCAATAAACGGGGTAACATAGGACAAGGAGGACCCCGATCAATAAGAACATAGAAATCAAGTTCTTGAACATTCAGAATACCTGTGACAACATCTAGAGAAGCCTCCGCGTTCTGGCGACCACTCAAAGCATAGAATCGGCTGGGTCCGCCTCTACCACGAGCCCCACCCCTAATTACACCACGTCCTGCTGGAGCTGGAGGACGCACTGAAGATGTGGCGGCTGAAGAACCGGATGACTGGGCAAACCCTCTACCCATGCCCTGGCTGGGTGTACGGCAATCCCGCTGAAGATGACCCCTCACCCCACACCTATAGCATATCGGGCGATCAAAGTAACATGCCTCAGTATGGAACCCTCCGCACTGAGGGCACAAAGCCATCCCCTGATGCTGGAACCTTCCTCCGGGATGACCTGACTACTGGGGTCTCCTGCTGTCGGACCTTGATCTCCATTGGCTATTCGGCTGATAACGGTGCACAGATGGATTCATCCGGTATTCCATGTTCACAATCTAGTAGGAGTTCATCCGTTATTCCATGTTCCTATGCTCCGAAATTATCACGGTGATCCGTCTCATGTGTTGGATTTCAACTCAGTCCAGTTTGAAAAGGATCTATCATATGTAGAGGAGCCAGTGGCTATTGTGGACAGACAGGTCAGAAAGCTATGGTCAAAGAACATTGCTTCCCTGAAGGTGCAGTTAAGGGGTCAGTCGTTCGAGGTGATGACTAGGCAGACCGAGCAAGATAAAAAATTGCCTATAGATTAAAAAAAATTCTTCCTGTTATTCATGAGTGTCCAAACACTGTACTTCTACTCTTATTAGAAAACATGCCTATAGATTAAAAAAATTAATCTGGATATGTTCCTATGACTTGCCATTATTTACTATCGCATAAAACACATAGATACCATGCTAATAGGCTTAATCATATTATGCTAAAATCAGTAGGCAAATTTATGTATGTTCTAATAATCGCATTAAGAAACTTATTTTATACATGAAAGCCTGCTTTTTCATTCAACATCACATAGATATCCTACCTATAGGATTATACAATTATATAAAATTTGTCAATACGCCCAATCTGTCCGCGTGCATTAGTTGCCTTATGTGTGGGGGCTAAATTGAGCCTTTATCTGCTTTTGAATGAGAAGTCCAATATGTTTTGTATGTCACTTAGTTTTACAATTTTGAGCATCCTAGGTTGAGTCTAAAACCATCCAAAAATAGAGGCCCCAATGCCTCCAGGACCATAGGTAAGGACGGTAGTGCACGCATAGGACACGAGTTGGAATTGATTAGAGCGCTTTAGGTAAAAACGCAAAGATAGTAATTGGGTAGTAGGAGATAATAGTATGTGCCCGCTGAATAATGTGAGTAACAACCCCGTCTTGGGGGAGTTACGAAGTATTATTTTTGTTGCACGGGGTGATCATATAGGCTAAAAAACATAGAACCCCCATCCCTATTAAATAATTCCTTCGTTTTCTTCATTAGACTAATTCACATAATTTATGTTCGGCTGGGACTCACCGTTGTGGACCTCGAGGGGTGCCTAACTCCTTCCCTTCGAGGTAATTTGATTCCTTACCCAATCTCTGGTGATGCAAATTAGTATAATCTGCGTTATTTGCATTAGGTGCCATAACGCACCTTAATCTGTTAGGTGGCGACTCTCCTTTAAGAAGTTGTCAAATGTCGAAACCCGATTTCACGAGAAAAAGGGTGCGCGACAGCATGGCGACTCTGCTGGGGATACTTAGGCTCTTACCTTAACGAACTTTTTTTTTGAATAAGTCTTTCTCGATAAGCGTGTCTTTATTATTCTACTAATACTTGAACATCCCGCTCCCATTTACCTTTGTCATTGCAACATGCACACCCCTTTCCCATTTTCCTTTATATGGACTTACTCGCCATCCTTTATTTAATTTTGCTGCAACATGTATTTCCTCGGCTATTATCTCAATTATGCTCACTAAATTCCCTTTTTTGTCATGTTTTTCCCATTTTATCGCTTTTTCGTTATGAGAATTATCTCCTTTCTTGTTTTTATTTCTTTCCTGTCTTTGCAATTATTAAATACTGCATTTTATCATTTTCATCATGCAAAATACTTGACAACGTGTTATTTTCCTTTTGCATAAATACCTGGTCAACATCATATTCCACTTGTGCGTAACTAATACCATATCGGCGCTTGATGAGTGTCCGCGCTCTTCCTATATTACCCATTTAAATTTGGAAAGGCTTATTTGCAGTAAAACTAGTCCATCAGCGATGCAGTCGACGGTTATGTGCCTTTCCCTCTCTAGTTTTCTGCTTGAGGGTACCAGTCTAGACTTCTATAGAAACCTTACTCTAATAATAATTGTGCATGCATCATGTTCAAACCTAGCATGGGTTAATATGGTGTCCGGATAATAACCCTCTAAGAAAAAACCTTGTCCAAATCCCACCGGTATTTCCATAATCCCAACGACCACAATCACGATATATGAATTATTTGGAGAAAACATGTCGATATGCTAATCGTTAATGTCTAAGTAGTCGAATCCGGAGGGGGAAAGGTTCTAACTTTGTTTATTTTGCAAACAATGAGGCACGAAGTCCCCAAGTTCGGCATGGTCCAAAATATACCATGCTCAAACGCTACTACTGCCGAGGTAATTTTATGACTCCGTCTCTTTTCATTTTCCCAAAAGCTAATCTCCTGCAGACATCCGGCGGGAAACACTAGAACATACGCCAACTTCAAAGGGGCCCCTGGATCAACAAAACGCGTTGCACTCTTTTCCTTCGATCAAGTATACCCGGAAAAAGGGTTTTTACCGACAAGGTTTTTAACGAGGCAACATCTATGCGTTCGCCAGGAAGAACTTAAACTAGCATTCAAAGCTTCTGTAAAAGCAACCTCAAATGTTGGAGAACGCTTCCCCCCGAGGTCGCCCACACAAAACAAGTCAAAGTAAGTTGAGGAGGATCTTGACAGGAAAATGATGTATCGTGCCCGCATAAAAGGATCGATCCCCCGACGGAAAAAACATGTATGTTTGTATCAAATAATCTAAGGAGTACTTTATCATCAAAACACTTTGCATACTCTGGAAATAGATATCACTAACATTCAAATTATCAAGACCAAAGGCCGCAAGATCCCAAGCGGGTAACCTCAGATATGTTCAAAACTATAAGTTCTACGGGCATGGCCAAGATCACAAGACCCCAAGTGGGCGTGCCTGAATTATAAGGCACTATCCCGACTTCAAAGCAAAGGCTATATATTTGAACTTGTAAGTCCCCTAAAAGGGCAACCCTGGAATATAGATACCGAGGATACGATACTCAGGACTAAAAGCTTCGGCTGAATACAGAACGACCCCGGTTGATAGGCTACGGCCAAACTTACGCAACTCGGGGACGCCCGACTGTTGCGATGAAATCAAATCCTTCGAAGTTTTTTTGAAAAGAACTGGTTAAATCATGCTATCCTCGGCCCAAATAAAAGAGCTTCAATCATTTTCATTACTGTTCTAAAAATGAAAAGGCTTTGAAGCAGGTTCAGCCATAGGGAAAAACCTTATGAGGTGCTCACCTATCGTCACATAACGACTCATAATCGAGGTTGTTACCAAACCGTTGAAGATTCGGACAAACGCAAAATATATAGGGCACTAACGGGGAAAAACATAGCCATACTAAAGTCGCCTAAGAGCCTTGAAGCCATCACACGAGGCCTACGGGCTAATTCAAAACATAAAGGGTCGATGAGCCCGAGCCTTAACGCGGCTCGGGGACTGAGCCCAAAATGGTTAACTAAAGTCGCCTAAGAGCCTTGAAGCCAGCGCACGAGGCCTACAGGCTAATTCAAAACCTAAAGGGTCGATGAGCCCGAACCGCAACCCGGCTCGGGGACTGAGCCCAGAATGGTTAACTAAAGTCGCGGAAGAGGCATACAGGCTAATTCGAAACTCGAAAGGTCAATGAGCTTGAGCCGTAGCTCAGCTTAAAGACTGAACCCTAGATGATTAACTCAAAACATCTAAGGGCAGGAATGCATAAGCCTAAGGGCTAACTCAAAAGTCCTACAGGCCAATTAAAAGGCAGGATTTTTTTAAGTCAAGACTTGACTCGGGGACTGAATCCCAAACGTCCGATCTTAGATCATCAAAAAAGTCAATCTCGGAAAACAGACCTCTGACCAATGAGAATTCAGTGCTACGACCTATCGCAGCGGTGAGACACAAATATTAGAAAGTTGGGAAGCATATTCACATCCAAAACCCTCGCAGAAGAGGCAGTAGATGTGAACACAATCTATACTCAGGCCCAATGACTGCCCCAATTCAAAACAAGTTCCTCACTCAAAGAAAACATGCAAACCTTGGGGCTATCTGCACCCCCGAAGTTTGGGCGGACGCCCGATTATAAAGCCCGAAAGCAATCCGGGCCCGAGCAGGTCCTCATTCGAAGTTTATTTATTAAGCCTTCATGCCGTATCTATTTCTAGAGCTCAAGCAAACGCCCAGACGACCCTTTATGATGAAGGCTTCCCGAATTCGAGTGGATACTTACTCGGAGGCCGTCCTAGAATTCCTCGGGTCGCCCAAGTCAGGAAAAGTTTTCACTCAAGGGTTATCAACGGGCTATCATTGCTACAAAGAAGCCGAAGCCCGGTCCTCACCCAACTAGAGGCAATCCTAGCTCAGGCAAAGGGTATGATATTTGGACATGCTGCAGGTCCGATAGTCGGGCTAATCATCGGAACCACACACACAGATTTTTATAAGCAGGAACAGAATAAAATCCAACACCGAATCAAAGGAAAAACTTGCAAGTTCCTATATTAATAGGAGATGTTTACAAAGCCCACTAGGGATATTTGCACAACGACAAAAAAACGTAAAACAACCACTAAAAGCCTAATCTACATACAAAGGGCTATCCTCCAGGGACACCCTCAAGGACCTCCTCATAAGGGACCTTGTTTCGACCTCTTCGGGCAGCATCTTCGGCCTCCCTCTTTTCGAAGCGGTAATGGGCGGACAACCTGTTGCTCCGCCTCTTAAAAGCCTCCGCTTTTGGTGGGCTCATCAGCACCACAATTAGGAAGACACTTCTTGAGACATTGAACCGGTGTGGGATGCAAAAGCCAGTGGATATTGCCTCATCGCCTCACATGAGGCAAGAAGGATGAAGTGCAACACCCGGTTGAAGTTAAGAGAGATGAGAAGCAGTATAGGTACTTTATACCTACTAGCATGGAAGGCACTCGATGCCATTCTCTTGTCTCCTCAGGCCGACAGCACCAGTGACAACAACAACAACCCAATATAACCCTTATTAGTAGGGGAGGAATTTGAGAAGGAAGCCATGGCCAGGCTCAAAGGTCCACCGTCAAATAACTCTGCAGATATAGCTTTGCACCATAAAGGTAGAAAAATAGAGATGAATGTGAAAATGGAAATAAGATTGAAAGATGTTGAAGTAAGGATGAATGGAGTTTGAGATAAGGCAACCCACCATTTATAGAAGGTAGGCAACATTACTAACTACGCAATCAATGCTTCTGGGAAAATCAATCGGTGGCGTAATCATCACCCTTCTTGAAAATATGAAACGGTAGTGCATTCAATGTCCCTGAGAAGATAATCCGACAGAACGTTTCAAATCACATGATAAGCTTGCATCAAGAGTATGACATCATCTTGAAGGGCCCGGGAGGATTCACATCGGGGTCGTTTCTCATCATTTCATTATAAGAAATGCGGGGACTATCTGTGTACGGCTAAATTTGGGGAGGCCAATTTTATGTTTACTATGATATTCAATGGTTTGGACGTATGAGATCCTAAATATGGTCCGGGGTCCGATCTCGAAGCCCTTCTTACTTTTGACCCAAGAGGATATGGGCCCGGGATCGACACATGGAACGACACGATGATTGAGGCAGACAACTATGCGACGAAGTACGATTTCATACATGGCCATTAATTAGCCGAATCAATCAAAATATTTGTAATAAATGTTGATGTACTATGTTGGGATCCTCCCTGATATATAAAGGGGACCCTTGCCATTTTGTAAGATATAAAATATTTAATACAAGGCAGAAGAACATTATTTGCTTTATTACTTAAACATTCTCTATTTCTCTCTACTAGTTCATTTACTCACATTTATTGTTTTCTATTAATTGTTCTTCATCTATAGCTGATTATTGATCATAAATAGCATAGCGCTGCCTGTAAGCTAGTTATAGCTTCATCGACCATCTGATGGTAGCCCTGAGCCTCGACCATGAGGACCCTCGAGGCCAGTATCGAATCTTCGAGCTAAGGCATTCCGGTTTGCTTTTCTTTAAATTTCTAATTGTTTTTACTCTACTCTGTCCGAACATACTTAGCTTCAACTGCTTAATAACTAGTACTAAGATAAATCGCATATTTTTAGAACCACTTAATTAAATATAATTTTTATTACCGTTTTCAAGGTAAACACCATGATTGCTTTAATATTTAACCTAATCAAATTCTAATTGGTATGTTTGAAGGCTTGGTTCCCAGTTTTATATTGGGCATATGAAGGCTCCCTATAGTGTAATGGATACTGTTATGTAATTCATTTGATATTCTGGGTTATAATAATTTCAGTAATAGCAGATTTGGGGTTAATTAATGAAAGCTGGGGGGGGCGGGGTTCCTTCTATTTTTATTAAACTTGGCTAGGAATCCTCCCTATAGGTTTAATTATGTTGATCAAATCATGTGAGTGCTTTTACTTTTTAGAGATCCTGCCCATAGGATTTTTTTATTGTTTAATTCTGTATTTTTTCACTTGCATATTAGAGATCCTGTTTATAGACTTTCTGCATTAGAAATTATGTTCATAGGATCCACACATATTTTTAACTCAACGTGCATTAGTGATCATGTCTATAGGAGTTTAAATCTATTCTGCAATTGGAAAGCATGCCTATAAGATCTAAAAGGAATAAAAACCTGCCTTTATGAGTTAAAATCAGTAGTTCACTTAGAAACCATGTTATAGGTCTATAATTAATAAACTCGTAGAAACAATGCCTATAGGGTTCTGTTAATCAGTTCTGAGTTCAACCAATTTTGGTTATCACTTAGGCAAATCTGTAAGAGTTACTACTGATTCTGGGCCCTAAAATTGTGACATATTGCTGCCTGGAAGTTCCCAGATTCAGGCTTAATAAAATCAATAGGCAAAGTAGTATGCCTCGATGCTCGCCTTAATAAAACTGTCTCTTTACATTCTTTTTCCGCTCATCTGGATATCCTGCCTATAGGATTCTAAAATTAACCAAGCTTGCTAATTAAATTGAGTGCATTTGTTGTCTACTTGTGGAGGTCAATGTGAGACCTTATTTTGTTTCCTTACCTGAAAGTCCTATTTGTATTTTGTTTATCGCCTAGCTTTCTCATTTTAAACAACATAGGTCAGTCTAGAACCTCCCTAAATAGAGGTCCTAAATACCTCCAGGACCATAGGTAAGGGACGGGTAGTGCACGCATAATGAATGGGTTAGAAGATATTAGAACACTTAGGTAACAACTGAAAGATAGTAATTGGGTAGTAAAGGAGATGATGGCCTGTGCGCTAATACTATGAGTAGCATCCCAACTTGGGGACGTTACAAAGTATTGCATGAAATGATCCTATAGGCTAAAAAACCTAAGACCCCTTTAATCCCTGTTCAAATTAATTTGTATTTGTCCAAATTAATTTGTATTTGTCCAAATTATTTTATTTTCCTTTTAGACTAATTCACTTAATTATGTTCGGCCGGGACCCACCGTTGTGGACCTCGAGGGGTGCCTAATACCTTACCCGATCTTTGGTGATGCAAACTGGTTTTATGAGTTAATTACTCTAGGTTCCCTAACGCACCTTAATCAGTTAGGTGGCGACTCTTCAAATCCCTTACCCATCCCAAAAGGAAGGGAGTTGTGTCAGAAATGTCGAAACCCGATTTCGTGAGACAAAAGGGGGCGCGACAATCATTTATGAAAGTTGTGCGTTTGTTCATTTTGTATGTATCATATGGATCATGCCGAAAGGAAAGAAGGGATACCTTAACATACCTAAGCCGATTATCTTTAAAATTCTTCTAACACATGTCAATCGCGACAAAAACGAAACGACGAGATCATATTAGAGAAAAATCCGTATGATATTCTAGAGAAAGTTTATACCGGGCTTCCTTAGAATTGTAAGTCATGTTTACTATTACATTAGGTAGTTTTGTGTGAATTTTGTTGAAGCTTTCCTCCATTACTTTGTAGATATATCCATATTCTTTTAATGAATTAGAGAGGTCTCTTATCATAGTGGTTGTGGGCCCCACTTGATAAAGATTACTTTGCCGACATCCCTTAAATATGCCACCTAGCCACCCATCCAAAGAGTCATTTTTCGGTCTTAGCAAATAAATCCCTTGCTTCCACATTGTGGTGATGTCTCCATTAAGCATATTCAATAATTCTAATTACCGTGTTAATCTTCCATTAAAAATTAGTAATTAACCAATCATTCACATAATTACGAATTATCTAAAATTACTTAAAATACTAGGCACTTTAACACACTTTATATACCTTACTATCATGGTCATGTGGTACCATTTATCGAACTAGTCAATAAATATCGGGTATTATGGCTCTGACCGTATTTTATCCCGAATTGACAACCTTCTACGAACCTCATTTTCTTTGATTTGATTACCCACTAACCTTCATCGCACTTACTTATAACCTGTTATAAATAGCATAAATACTTATAACCTCTAAAATAATCTAATTATCGAGCCTACGTCGATTAAATTACGATGAAACTTTAACGTACGAAACCGCGAACTGTAACAATCACCTCGTCCCGAAGTACCTGGTTCTGCACATGAAGTACTAAGTGTAGTATGAGTATAACTGACCTCATGTACTCAATAAGCAAAACAAAACTAACCTTGAGCTAAAAGGAGTGATGAGCTCAAAAACAACAGTCAGAGTCCAATATCAAAATCCAATAACAATTAAGAACATAAGGAAACAATAGAAGCAGGTAACTCAATGATATTATGTTCATCTTGTTCACATTACAGAAATTTAGGCATCCTTCCAAGTATAACAGTTTATGTCCAACACAGATAAAACACTTCATTTACCAACTAGCATGAGGAAGGTACATCTCTATACCTACATGCGAAGTATACATGTCAAATCAACAATATCACTGTAAACCATCGAGAATAACCAGACATCAAAACATAGCACTATATGGGTGTTCCACCCTACTGTGTACTAGTCAAAACAAGATTCGACTGGCGGTTTCGGTGTTGTTGATCAAAGAGAGTCACCACCTAATATTTAAATGTATACTAGGTTACCTATTTAATTACTAAATGTCATATTCTTTATTAGTCTGCTAACCTGTGAGATTATGGGTAAGGGTTCTTGTTCTTCTTAGGGGAAGTTGTTAGGCACCCTTAGAATCTACCTGAGCTAGCTCCATAGGATTTAGACTATATTTACGACTAATTGTTTGTACTATGCTTTAACTAATGTCTAAAAGAGTGTATTGTACCATATATTAGGGCGTAATACCTATAAAGAAAGAGTGTAGATTAAAGAGGATATATTTAAAGAAGAGCCTTAGGGAAATGATGTTAGCATATATAAGCTTGAAAATAAGTTCGAAAGATAGAATATTTGTATGAAAAATGTGTAAAAGAGAAGCTAAGTTAAAGCACTTTGTTTCCTAAAACATGGAAGTTCATATTACTCTAATGAAGTGAAAATGAACCTAAGATATACCTTGGTTATTAATAGTAGGCTTGAAGAAAACTGTTTGAAAGTCTTTGTTTTAGGGTAGCAACACTTTAATCGTTTTGAGAGGAGTTGATTTCCTTTTAGAAAATTAAGCACGCAACTCAACTCTTGTTTTTTGTTTTCATTTTTAAAATGGGTATTCTCACCTATGCGAGCCTTTGGGCTTCAAAATCTTAAGAAAAATTTATCAAGGCATAATGAATTAATAACAACTCATGACTAGCGGATGTAGAATTAATTACTATAATGCTTCTATTAATCCTAAGTTCTTTAAGGCTTGCCTAAGTCACTATTATATGAATTAGAAGATAAAGTAAATAATTCAATCCAATATATGCTTTCCATATACATGTGAGATAAAACAACAAAAAAATACACTGAAGAATAATGAAAGTAGTAAATAAAGTAGGGAAGAGAAAGAAATGACTCTGGTGTTTGGGCCTAAAAGAGGCCGGCCCAACAGTAACATAGGCGACAATTGACTCTGGACTCTGAGGATATGACAACATTAGATTTGGGCGTGATTTCTTTAAGAACTCAGCAGGCCCAATGTGATGACCCAAAAGGTCATCCTAAGTAATTCCAGCTAAATCTGTATACCGAGGTCCCGAAAGCCTCCGTTAATCTCACCTCGATATGCGTGCACAGCCCGGGAAGATAGCCAGGAAGCTTCCATGTGAAAATTTGATAAAAATGGGATTTTTGAATTGAATAATTGAATAAAGTTGACTTTGGTCAACATTTTTGGCAAACAGACCCGGAACCGTGATGTGACGGCCTCAGAGGGTCCGTAGGAAAATATGAGACTTGGGCGTATACCCGGAATCAGATTCCGAGGTCCCAAGCCCGAGAAATGAATTTTTAAAGAAAATTATTTTCTGGAAATAATAAAGGATTTTGAAAATGAGTAATTATGTGAAAGCCGTGTTACCGAGCCCGTATTACGGTTCCGGAGCCCGGAACAGGTTTATTATATGTTATTTGTCCTATCTGTGTAATTTGGGGTAAAACGGACTTGATTTGACGGGATTCGGATCAAATGAGAGATTTAGAGTTAGTAAAGTTTTGAGGATGTTCATAAAACTTGAAATTTGGTTAGGTGAGTTTATGCTACCGAGGTCCGAATGCAATTTCGAGGCTGGGAATAGTTCCCCTACGTTATTTATGACTTGTCTGCAAAATTTGAAGTCGTTCCGAGTTGTATGGGTCGGTCTGGCGCATCGTTATAGAATTCTAGAATTTCAAAGTTCTTAAGTTTTGAATTCAGGGGTTTTGGAGGGTGATTTTTAGTTTTAGCGTTGTGTTCAGTGTTCCGTGGGCTCGAGCGAGTCCGTCTAATGATTTGGGACTTGTTGGTATATTTGGACAGGGGCTCGGGTGGGCCCAGGTACCTCCTGAACCCCGCACGATACCAAAAACAAGCAAAACTCACTGCTGGTGCACAACAGCTAATGTGGCCGCAAGTGCGGTTGCCCAGCAACAGGTACGGGACCGCACCCATGGTCTAGGCCTTCGCAGGTGCGACCTCTTCCGCAGGGGCGATCCAAATTCTGCAAGAGCGGGATCGCTGGCGCGGCTCCCAACTCCGCAGGTGCGAGCCCAGGGTCCGAGGCCCTTTTCCGCAGGGGTGAAGAATTTCTCGCAGGCGCGTGACCGCACTTGCGGTCCTAAGGTCGCAGGTGCGGAAACCCCTGTTAGCAGCCCCTCTTAAATGTCCAAAATTTTGGGTTTTCTTCATTTTATCCACCATCAACCTCCATTAGAGAGCATCCAAGTTTGGGCAGCACCTCCCACGACCACCCACTATAAGAGGTAAGTTAAACCCCATAAACTTCTAGTTTTTACATTAATTTCTAGTTAAATTCACTATTAAATCATCTAAAAATCATAGAATTAGGTAGTAATTTTAGTGTTCTTGCGGATTTTGTGACTTTCCATGTTAGGCCATGATCTCTTGTATAAATCACATAACTTCGATCCTTAGATTCCGGGTAATTAATTCCTTCATGAATTTTCGAAAATTTGAACGTGTGGGCTCGGGGTCGAATTTTAGTATTCTTGGAAGAATAGTAGAAAATGTATAATTAGGCTTGGGAATTGGTTTATTGAGTACTTATTGATGTTAATTAATCCATTATGTCTAGATATCACTGATTCAGAGTTGGATTCGAGAGGGAAGGCTGTGATTGAGGCTTGACTTGCATTTTTTGAGCCGAGGTAAGTGTTTGGCCTAACCTCAGCTTGAGGGATTAGGTATAGAGTCTTATTTGCTATGTGTAACTCATGTCCAACGTATAGGCGGTGTGACGAGTGCCTAAACGTTGCGGTCAAGCATGCCCGTGAGTCAGTTGTGATGAAACTTACTGTGTTCTTAATATTTCCCGCACTATGAGTGATTGGTGAATTAGTGG
>ML267929.1:0-34341 GCA_005239495.1 Nicotiana undulata
CCCCCCCAGTCTCAAAGTCTAATACCTCTCATCTCTCACCCTCCCTAGAGACTGACCACCTTCCACCGTAACCCCGTCGTCCCCCGCCCTAACTCCGCCTGCCGGAAATCGCCTCCGGCGGCGGAGCTCCTCCAATCGACCCCATTTTTAACCAAATGATCCCTATGTCCCTCTTAATTCCGTACCACCAATGGTTTCTTTAAATCACCGGTCGTTTGCAAGATTTTCCAAATCTGAGAAGTTGTTGGGACCTTAATCGGTGCTAATGACGAATCGAAGCGGCTCTGTGACTCAAACTCACATGAGTCGATGGCTCATGACAAGATCCGTCGATTCATGTGAGTAAGGGTCACTTTTGGAGTTCTCCAGAGTCCGGCCAAACTCCGGCAAGTCACCGGAGTTCGTCCAAACCCCCTCAAACGAGTATTCCCTCTCCCCCTTTCTATTATTCCTTGTGCTTTCTGATTGATAACACAAAATAGACCGTTCGATTTAATTGCTGTTTTTCTCTTTTTATTTTATCACTGTTTCTTTTCATTTGTGTTACTTGTTCATGCTTGATTAATTCGAAATCTCCAGAATATATTCTTCCTAGTTTAGACTGTTTCATGTGTATATGCTATTCCTTGATCCGTTTTAATTAATCATGTTCTATCGCATGGTCTGCAATTAACTAAACCATTTTTTCTAGGTTTTCTAGTTTATGATTCGGGGTGTATAAGTTGATAGGCTCCTTGCTTTAGATGAATGACTGCAGTTTTGAAGTTTACATGATATTGCTGCATGTTTTGTTTATTTCCTCTTTCAGCTTGTTTCTTTTCAATAACCCCATACACTGATTTTAGATAATAGTTCTAAATACTAAAATTAGCTCTAGCCTCCTGATCTGCTTTGAGTTATTAATCATGTAAAGTCTTTCTTGATAGTCTACTGATTTTACATAATTCATCGACTCTAGTTTATTTGCTTAAATTCTGGATTGGCTCTATTCCATTCTCTTTTTCCAAAGATATATGTTCACTCAATTTCCACCTTAGTCTAATTGTATACGTTCTAGGTTTACCTAAAATAAGGACTACCTAAATTAACATGCTTAAGGTTCACATACAAATGACTCCAATTAACTACCGACCTTGGTTATGTCACTCACCTAAAGTTTTGATTAATCAACTAGTTAGAGATTGGTTAGGAGTTGATTATACCTAATACTTAACACGAGTTAGTTGATTTGCGACTTCAATGAAAATCAGAGTTGATCACTCAGTTTAAGCTAGTTAACTATAATTGCTAGATAATCACTATTTGAAATTGTTTAAACCCATTAACTTAATTAACTACTGTTTTTTTAATGATTAGTCAATTTGAGTAAACTTATTAGGCAATAAGGGATTAATCACACTTAATTGGTAGACCTAGTCAAAAGTTAAAATAATTAAGCTAACAACTTAGTTGACCTAAGTCTTAGTTAACTAGCTAAGACCAATTAAATAAGTTTAAGAACAAACGGTTCACTTAGTCTCACATTTAAATGATTTCAACTCCTTCAACCTAAAAACTAATTTAGGTAGCCTTTTAAGTAATTAACCAAAGGAAAAATCTGTTTAGGACAATTAATTTAGGTTTCATTAACTGAAACAAATCTTTTAACCTAAGTTAAAGAAAATGGGTTGAATAACCTTAACTAAGCCTAATTAAAACTGATTATTAAATAATTTAAACCTAGGCTTAATAATTGGTTAAATCCTTGATTTTAGGTAAGCAAATTGAATTAACTTAACCAAATCATTGGGCTTAAGTTAAAGGATTAAATTGATCGACTTACTTTAGTTAATTAACTTAAACGTAGGTAATTAGTATGAAACTAACTCTAAACTCCTAATCTAATTAGTTGACCTAACCTTAGTTAAGAACAACTAGTAGTCACCTAAAGGACATAACTAGTGTTAGTTAACTAAAGTTAAGTAATAACCCAAGTGAGTAACCTTGATTACCCAATGGTAAATTCAGGGGCTCCAAAGGGTACAATAGGTAATATAGACTTAGTAAATCAGATTTTTTAAGGGCAGAAAGGTCTTTAATAGGTGAGAATATTCTAGAATAGGGGCAGCTGTCCAAAAAGATAAGGTTGACAGCTGCCCTATGTACTATTATGTACTATTTACAGCTTTTTGAATTGGGAATATTCTGAAAAGATACCCCATTCCCAAATACATATAAATGGACTCTTTCTTCACATTTTCAAGGACTTTTTTTTTTCCTGAAAAAAGCTGTTAAAAGGTCTGAGTGCAGAATTCCACACACACACACATACCATTCTGAAAATACATGAAAAGTTAAAAGGAAAACAGAAAAATAGAGCAGTAATTACTGAAAACAAAAGTCAGTAGAAAAAGAAATCTGTGATCCCTTGAAACAAAAAAGATCAGTGTTGCTTGGGATTGGAAGTTCTCTTCTATTTCTTCTTGGTTTTCTCTGGTTCTCTGTGGCTGTTGCTGAGCATCTCTTGTTCTATTGCTTCTTATTTACATTTGACCTTTATTTGGTCAAGTCCTTTGCTGTTTTTTTCTCTTTAAAGGTATGTAACGGTAAACCTTCATATAAATTGATTGTGCTGAAATTGGTGATTCATGTTATGTCTTCTTTTTTTAAGATTGTGTAAATTTGAATCTCTTTCTTCTTTATTATTAATATAAACATCTGAAATAAGGTTGTTATTATGATGATGACAAAACTGAACGTATGTATGTAACTTCCGAATTCTTGAAATCAGTTTGTTTGTTCTTCTGAGTTTTGTTAATAAAAAATGCATTTAGCATTTGTTAGTCAGATGGTAATTTTCTATAATTTAGCATGTTAAGATAGTTTGCACTTGGGTAGATGAGTTTGATTCCTTGATAATCAAACTCACCTCATGACGAGTGCGTAAATATTAGCATGGTTGGCTGGAGTTTACCCTTCAAAAGGGTACAAAGTATGTAGTTAAAAAAGGCATTAGAGTTGAGAAATCTGAACCTTTGAATGGTCAGGTTCATCCTCTAAAAATGCCTAAATAATCAAGGTTCCATATAATTTAGAATTATGTTAGTAGTAGCACTAAGGTAGATGAATTTGACTTATTCATAGTCAAATTCACCCCTTTAATGGTGCACAAACAGTAGCTTAGGGTGCTGGAAATCACCCTGTCAAAAGATATAGAATGTGTATTAAAGAAGGCATTAGAGTCGAGGAATCAGAACCTTTAAATGGTCTGATTCACCCTCTAAAATGCCTAAAAAATCAAAGTTATAACGCAAGTATGAATCAAGTGTTACAAAAGATTGCTGTTAGGGAGTGAATCTAACCATTTTCATGGTCAGATTCACCCTACAAAAATGCATAAACAATTATAGAGTAGTTAGCCTCTCATTACAAAAGTATTCAGATAGGAATCTAGACCCATTAAATGGTCAGATTCATATCTTAAGAAATGCATAAGAATGGTTCAGCCATTGTATGAATTCAGGCTATAGTCTATTGAATGATCAAATTTATGATGGCTTTGCATCCTTTGAGTTGAAACTGACCTCTTCATGGTCATATTCAATTCGGGAAGAATGCACAAATCCGCTCCTCATTTATATTCAGTCTTTAGTCATTGAAGAGGTCACAAGTAGAGGAGCTTGTGTGTCTTCAGGTTTGTTGATTAGGATATAAGCCTATTAATATCTTCTTAATGGATAGATGAACCATGTGGCTTTCAATATGTCATTATGGACATATTTAGTAAATAGCTATCCATGGTTGGCTCAATCAGTAGGTACTACGTGTAGTTCTTAAATTTATGCTAATATTGACATCATGGGGGACTGAATCTGGCCCATTCATGGTCAAGATCACCCTCTGAGGATGCATAAAATCTGTTTGGCTGTTTGGAAATAGCTAAAGAATGCAGGCTTGAACTACAAAGGTTGCTGGCTTGTAAAGGAGCAGAAACTAAACTCTATTCCTCTTATTTTCTTATTATCTAGAAAAAACCTGTATTTTTAATTTAGGAATGATGTAATAGCGTATTCACAGTCTGTTGTATACATTTTTCAGTTGTAATAAGGACTGGACTGTATCGAAATTTGTAATTCAGTTACATTTCTTAGAATACCTACCATAACAGTTGTGGAATCTGGAATCATAAACCATTAATTATGTTAGATTATTCTTCCACCAATCAAACTGTTCGAATGGTATCAATTCTGCCCTAAAAATACCAGATAATTTTAATTCAAGAAGTTTGCGCAGTCTATTTTCTGTTATATGAGCTGTTCTGATAAAGGTTTTCTGTTAGAACTATGAGCAATATACAATTATTCATGTATGGTATGTAGGTCAAATGGCCAAAGAAATCTGATACATGTTATATTAATCCGAAGTCTGCCTCTTTTTACTACAACACAAACGTTAGATATATCGGCGCATTTGCACTTGATTGTTTAGCTATTTAATTTCGAATCATCTCAAAACTAGATACAATTAGGATTGGCCAAAGGGTTGAAATAATTTGGGGCTAAAATATGGCCATAGCCCGAAATATGTTATCCTTAGGCTATCAGGCGTTATTTTAGGCAATCCTTAGATAGAATGAATACCTTTAGTTTGAAATTAAACAAAAATCGATCATTACCTCAAAATTACTCTAAACTACACTCGGGAGTGGCAACTCATGCCCCCGACCCTTAACTTCAAACATTAATAAAATGTACATGGAGACCACGAGTGCATTTCATGTGACGTGTTTGCCGTGTGCTCAAGAATAACAAGTGCACGCCACCGTGATTTGTTCAAGATAAATCCATAAACGTCCTAATTGATCTTAAAAACTAAAATACTTCTTCAAATGGAAAGAATAAAGACTAATCGAATATCGCCTCAAATGGGCATTATAAAACCGTCATGATCATTAGTCTTGACCACGTAATCTACACTCGGGTGTGACAACTCATCTCCCCGACCTCAACTTAAAACTATATTAAAATCACGTGTTGCAATTACGGGTGCATTTCATGTGGCGTAATTGTAACATGTACAAAAGCATAACGAGTGCACGTTCTCGTGACTTGTTTTCAAGATAAATTCATACTTATCAAAAACGGCTAAATTTCAAAGGATTTAAATATGCAATAGGCTAAAACACGTAAATAATCAGATAATTTAGTCCAAATAATAATAGTTAAGCGACCGTGCTAGAACCACGGAACTCGGGAATGACTCACACCTTCTCCTGGGTTAACAAAATTCCTTACCCGGATTTCTGGTCGCAGACAAATCAGAACAGAGTCAAATCTTCCTCGGTTTGGGATTTTCAAAACAAACGGTGTCCCGGAGCATCGTCAAAAATTCGGGTGGCGACTCTGAAATAATAAATAAATTCCAAAATCGAATAATGTCACTTTAAGTGGAAATAATCCCTTATTACCCCTTAATCAATACGAGGGTAGTGAAAAAAGGAGGTGTGACAGTAGTCAGTGTAAAATTTGGTTGGAGGCAGCCAACCAGACTTTACTCTATATACTGGCTGTATTGTAGCATCTTTTTCTTGAATTTTCAATCTCAGTCGTGTCAATGGTACTTGCTTTAGTCTAAGATCTTTTAAAGGTAACTTTTTTATTTTGGCCAAATACATATCCAGAGACTCAAACTTGACACTATTTCTCATTTTGACACCTTATCTTAGTCTTGTTTCATTTTAACACTTAAAGTGGACTCACAATGTGTCATTTAAACACCTACTTGTTGACCTATTATAACGCATGAACACACTTCAACCAAACACCTATAAGACCAAAATACATGATTTCCTTTGTTGTTTTGGCCAATGCTAACTAAAAAGTGGCCCCTTTTCCATCACTATTAAAAATCCCTAATGTCCTTTCTCCTTTAGCGTTCTTCTTCCTTTCTTATCAATCTTTAATCTTGGTTTCTCCATATCAGTTGGCTTTCCACATCCAGGTTTGCTAGAATGTCTCTTTTTTATTTATCTTCTTAAAATTTTTCCTAGTTCGCTCGATTGAATAAGACTATTAATGCAATGCCGAAAAGAGCACTGGGCTCTCAAAAGTTTACTTCTATTTGCCGATGATGCGATAAAACTGCTTATCTGAAAATATCTTGGACAAAAGCAAACTCAGGTAGCAAGTTTTACTGACTGCAAAATCGATCGAGTTAGTGTTTTCACTATTTTTCTTCATCTTTATAAAAACTATATCCAATTGCAATTTTGAAATAATGGCTACTTATAGTTTATGAGGCCGTGAATATTGATCGACACCCACCTATACCACTAATAAGTAGCAAGGAAGGGGTCGAAGTAGCTTTTACTCGAACGTATCGAGATCGATATCCACAGGGAGTTATGCATATGGGAGTTGAATTTCTACATAACCTAGTGGTGTTTCAAGTTCTTAATTGCACTTCTCATCATAAAGGATTTTGTATTATACTAAAGTAAGACTAACAAGAACTGTTATCTAGCTAACTATTATCTTTTTGTGGATTTTTAACAAGTAATAAAAGGCACTAGGGGTGTGACTTACTCCTAGGCGAGTGACTAATGAGATCTAAAATCGAGGATAACCTTGTGAATTGTGGGTGAATGGCATAACCTCATACTAAATTGCTCACCCACTACCTCTCGATAATTTGGGTGACTTTGCCCGAATTGGCTTTCTCAAGCACAATTGGGTGTTCAAACAAATCAAATGAAATAACTCAAGTCGGGTGTAACTATCTATAGTATCCACCCTTTTATTGGGGCTATCAATCTCTTAATTTCACCCCAATACCTTGCTAGCCCATTTTTCTAGACTTGGGTCATCTTTCTCAAGAATAACTCTAATCATGAAGGCATGAAATAGTGTTTGCAACCACTAAATCTGAGAATTATGCATGAAATAGACTAAAACTCAAACACCAATCACAAATTCATCCTAAAATAGAAGACCCATTAGTTACCCACACTAGGGTTGGGTCACAACCCTAGCTTAAGGTTCTAGCTATTCATTTTCAAGAAAGAAACTAAGATAGATGATGAAATTGAACACATAAATGTTGATTACAGGAAAGAAATCTAAGAAATATTGTAAGATCTATGCTAAAATTACTCAAAATAGAATAAAACTACTATTCACGTGCTCACTCTAACATCTGATGCCCTAAAAATGAGAAAAAGATGTATTTATACTAGGCTGAAAATACTGGACAAAATTGCCCCTACGGAGATTTTGCTCCTAGCGAAATTCTGAGCGCTCCAGCGGATGGGCTTCTGCTGCAACGTTTCTGGATTTATACATTCTCTGGAACTTCATTCTGCTCCCAGCGGAATAATGTAACGCTGCAGTGGTCCTTGAGAACGCGGCAACGGAATAATATCGCTGACCGCGTTAGTGTGTAAACTCTACATTGCTGACTCTCTGATGTTTGGAAAATGCTCCCAGCATAATTTTGAACGCTGCAGTGGTAGAGAAAATGCTGCAGCGAAATTGCAGCATAGTCAGTGGTTGAATTTTCCTTAAAAACCTGCTCTATGAAGTTTTACAATGGAGCATCGGATGAAATTCCGCTGCAGCAAAGTGACAACCGCTGCAACAGAATACTATCGTGGACCGCGTTTCTGCTGGGTTATGGGACAATGCAAGATTCTGCTCCTTTTGAGTCATTATAAATCAATATCTTCAATTCAACTCAATTCATGCAATTTAAACAACTTGCATCAAGTTTTAGGAGTTTCTTAATCAATTTCGTCTCAAAACTTAAGAAAACGTGAGTAAATAGTATGTACAAATCACTAGTTATCAACTCCCCCAAACTTAAGTCTTTGTTTGTCCTCAAGAAAACAAGAAAACGCCCACCTCCGTAAACAAAAGAGAAAGTATTTCATCCATTCAAATGTGATTTCATCAAGCTTCAATTGGGACTAACAATTACCCTCAACACAAATGTATTATTGACAACATTATGCAATGATTTTCTTAGCTCACTAAATCTAATGTGACACCAAAGCTTCAAGAGTTGACTCAAGTCGTCAAAGAACTTCTTTCTTTCACCTAAATCACTATGGATCCCAGACTCTTTCTCCTCTACTCTCCATGGGCTCATCTCACCATATAGAATGAACTCTCAGAATTGGGATTATCAAGGGGTTCTCTCTTCACTCTCGAAGGAATGCCTCAAGTACGGCTTTAAGTACCATAGGCTTGCCCCTCGTGTAAATCACCACTAATGTAAGCTCACTCAACTTGAGATCCTATAGGGATTTGACGGGATGTAATGGAGGCTTTTTGGATCAAATTTGGTCATGATTAACTACATTAGAACATCTCTCCTTAAGCACTCCAGTATTTCATATCTCAGCTCATGTTTTACTTGACTCTTTGAGTCATGCACTCTTCCTTCGGGACTTAGAGAGACTCATTGCCGCCTTTTCTTTTACTTGGAGCTTACTTTTCTCCCTTTTTCTTTCTTGTTTTATCGTTCCAAGCCTTTTCAACTTTGCTTTATTGATTCCTTTCAACCCTTTGCTTTTGTTTTTGGCTTATTTTGCTTTTCAACCTTTTCTTTTGCCTTTTCTTTTATTACAATTCCTTTCATCACTATGCATTTCCTCGTCTCTCCCCCAAACTTATGATTTTGACTATTATTCACCATGAGTTCTCAAGGAAAGAACGGGTGCCAAGAGAGGGTCGTTAGAGAACGGATGAAGGTTCATGATGTGGTTTTTGAACAAATAGGCTCAGGCTTAAAAAGGGTTGACTAGGGATCTTGTCAAGGTAGGCTATGGGAGTCTTTTAATTTCAATAGGGAATCAAGGAAAGCCTATGATCATTTCACAAGTCTAGCTAACTTAAGATTTCGCCTAGAAAAACACTTGGGGCAAGTTCTAGAGGCACGAAACTCGGGATATGCAATTCAAACCGCACTTCTCAAACCTCAGGATCGTTAAAGATTATCGAGTCGAGGGACCACAACAACATTAGTTTAGATTGAAAACTCACATATGGCTTTATACACCACCTAACGACAGTTTCAGTCAACTGAAGACTCTAAGGGTAACAATTAGAACTATACTAATTTGTAACTTTTGTCTTTAACCATGAGGTCAAATGTAAGTTTTTTGGTGCCAAGTGAAGCTTTATTTGAATCACATTTATTCACTACTACCAAAAAAAAGGAACACAAAAACAATAAAACGAAAAACTGACTCAGTCCCTTAAGAAGGTCGTCACATGGTCTGTCGTAAGTAAAAGACACCCGGTTCGCACAATTTCCACCCCTGGAAAGAACCGTGGCCTTAATAAAACCAAGGGCTTATTGAAAGCGCAAAAAGTAAAGGAGCTATAAATTTTAAAAAGATTGCATAGGCATGGAATCTAAGCTCATCAAGCTCATTAAGGTGATCAACACGAAGATTTGTAGTTGTGTCCCAATCCAAGTCTATCTTCTTTAAAGCCCAAAGTGACTATTGCTCCAATTCCACTGATAGGTGACATGCTTTTCCATACACCAACCGATACGGAGACATACCGATTGGGGTTTTGAAGGCAGTCCTATACGCCTAAAGAGCATCATCAAGCTTTCTAGACCAATCGGTCCTATTTGCATTCACGGTCTTGGCCAAAATGTTCTTGATTTCTCGATTAGAAACTTCAACCGGCCCACTGATCGGTATCTCACCCACACTACTATTAAAGTAGGAAGATGAGGGTCGGTGCATTTTTTACCCAAAAGGTCGGGATCGAATCCTCAGGGAGTTATAATTTGGAGTGAGTTTCTAAGTGATCTAGCAATGGTTCGTGTTCTTGATTACACTTTCCATAATTGTTGGTTTTGTACTATAACTATAATTTATACTAATGATAATTGCAATTGAACTACTATTATTTTTTAGGTTGTTTTCTAATTGGATAAAGGCACTGGGGTTATGACTTCTTACCTAAGCAAGTAATTAACAGATTCTAATATCTAAGTCAAAGATGTTATTCGGGGAATTATGATATAGCCAAATACTCCGAAGTTACCCACTCTATACCTCTCGGTAGTTTGAGTGGCTATGCCTAATTGCCTTTATCAAGGTCAATTGGGTGTCAAATTTTCACAAGCAATATGGGCTCAAGTAGGGTTGTACTCTCTCGAGATTTAACCCGTTAATTGGGACTATCAGTTCTCATGATTTCATCCCAATTCCTTGCTGGGTTGATTTTCTAGATTCAAGCCCTCTTTCTCAAGAAGGACCCAAGTAAATTGAACACCAATTAGTGTTTGCAACCACTAATCTTAACAATAAAACCACAAATCAACCCAAATATCCATCACCCATAAACATCTAAGCCCTAATTTAGAGAACCCATTAATTAGCCACACTAGGGTTGAGCCACAACCCTAGCTAATGGGTTTAGCTACTCATAATCAATGAAGAAACCACAGAAATAGATGAAGAAAAACCCATATGATTAAATTATAAAATAAAATAAGAAGATTCAATGTTGAATTCGAGCTAAAATTGCTCAAAAAGATTAAAAGAGACTATTCACGAGCTTCCCACAATATCTGATACTCAGCGTGCCCTAAAAAAATACAAAAGAAGCTATTTATACTTTGCCCAAAATTCTGGACAAAAATGCCCCTGCGGGGTCATTGCGGACCGCGAAGAATGGACCGCGGTCCGCGAAGGTCTTCTGGGCTTCTGAAGCAGGGGTGTCTGAACCTTTTGACTGCGGACCGCGTAAAATGGACCGCGGTCCGCGGTACCTTTAGCCTTCCAAATGAGTCTCTCTGAATCTCCTCACCGCGGTCCGCGTAGAATGGACCGCGGCCGCGGTGGAAGTTTGCCTTGTAAACCATTTTCTGAACCTCAACACCGCGGTCCGTGTAGAATGGACCGCGGCCGCGGTGGATTTTGCCTTAAAATCAGCCCTCTGAACCTTACTACCGCGGACCGCATAAAGTGGACCGCGGTTCGCGGTGATCACTTTGAGTTTGACTTTTGGTTGTTCTTGGTACTTGTGCCAGTTTCACTCCTTTTTGAGCAGATCTTTGACTATATTTCATCCTTTTTGGTTCAAACCTGCAACAAGCACAACATGTAAGCCTTTGGGACTATTTTGTGTACAATTGCATCCAAAACTCAAGCAAGATAGAGCATAAAACAAGATAAAATCCCTAGTTATCAACTCCCCCAAACTTAAGCTTTTGCTTGTCCTCAAGCAAACAAAATAAGCCCCACCCCTTTTTGAGTAATTCCAAGAAAATTCGGCTATTCTAAGGTAACCTCTTCTAGCATCAATTGGGACCAACAATTTTCCTCAATGCAAATGAATCATTAATAACATTTGACCCTTTTAAAATCATAGATTTAAGTGCGACACAAGAGCATCAAGAGTTGACTCGACTCATCAACGAAACTCTTACTATCACCTTGGTCATTGTGGAACCCAAACTCATACTCCTCAACTCTCCCTAAGCAAACCTCACTTTAGAATTGTACGCTCAGAATGAGGATAATGGGAGTTCACTCATATCTCTCAAAGAAAAGACTCAAGTCCGGCTCAAAGTACCATAGGCTTTCCCCTTATGTGAGTCACCACTAATGTAAGTTTCATTCGACTCAAGATCATGTAGGGCTTTTGTGGGTACATGATGAAGGCTTTTGGTTACAGGTAGGAAATATTTGGTCAAAGTGAGTTCGATCTTCCCTTAAGAACTTTACTTGTTTCACATTCTCTTGACTTCTTGAGTCAATTAGTTCTTTTTGAAGGGCTGGAGAGACATACTGTCAAACCTTTTTGTTCTTTCAAATCATTCTTCTCCTTTCTAAGCATTTCACACCTTTAATCTCATTTCTTTCACTGATTCCCTTTATTTCTTCTACATTAATCATTCTTTTTGGCTTTCTGATTTTTCTTTTCTTTCTTTTTCATTGCCTTTCCTTTTCTTTCTTCTTGTACCTTTTTTTTCACTTTGTTAAATTCCTCGTCTCTCCCCCAAACTTACGCTTTTGCTTTGGCTAAGGGAAGAAGGGGGTGCCAAGAGAGGATTAAAATTGGTACATGCTTGTATCATGGCTTTTTGAAAAAAAAAAGAGGGTCCAAGGCTCAAAGGGGTTGACTAGGGAAATTGTCATTGGGAGGCTATGGACATGTTCAAGTCACTATTCGAATCAATGAGAGCCTATAATCACCTCTTAAGTCAAACTTCACTTATGATTTCGCCTAGACAAACATTCATGGCAAGTTCTAATCTAATGGCACGGGACTTGGACTTGCAATTCAAACTCTCACCACTCAAGCTATGGGATCGCTAAATAAATCGAGTCGGGGGCCCGCAACGACCTCAGTTATACTTTGAGTCAACACAATGGTCCCGAAAAACCATTTGATGATTATCGGTCAACACAAGAGTCTCAAGGTCACAACTTTCACCATCCTAAACACAACGATTTGTTTTTTACCAGAGTATCAAAGGCAAATGTGTTAGGACCAAGTGAAGCTTTTCTTGAGGCACCTTTATTCACTAGCTATTAAAATGAAGCAAAAAGAAAAACAGACTCAAACCCTTAAGAAGGTTGTCACACTATCCATCCTCGGGAAGAGCCACCCGGTTCACACAAATTCCACCTTTGGAAAGAACTGTGGCATTGAGAAAACCAAAGGCTTATTGCACGTGAAAACTTCAAAACAAGAAGCTATGAAGGAAAAATAAGAAGCTATAAAAAAGGAATAATGCGGAAAGTAAAATGCGTAAGATAGAATGAATATGTACATGGGGGGATTTAGTCGAATATACATAAGGGGATGAATATATACATTAGAACGTAACTTTATATACAGACCAAAAGTGAAAAATAGTAAAAGTACTGGAATATTAAAGTTATTTACATACCAAAATCAAAAGAAAGCATAATAAAAAGAAACTATTGTCTGAATTATACAGTCATCCATCCACACAATCAAAATAGGGCCACTCCCCCAACTGAAAGCTAGCATTGTACTCAATGCTAACTTAGCAAAATAAGCACAAAGTATAAGGATAACGAGAGTAAAGAGAAACTCCCTATTGGCCCTCTGCCTGTGTGGGATCCTCAGTGTGGGTCTCGGGGTCTGTGGATTGTGGAGGAACCTGTGACTGGTCCCCAGAGCCCTGTGCCTCCGGCTGGACCCGGGCTTGGGCGTGCACCTCCTCTGTACTCTGGGTCTGTGCTGGTGGGTCTGCCAACTCTATCACTAAGCCCTTCGTGCGGGGCAGCACCCTTCTCCTCTTTGCTGGCCTCTCAATCTCTAGCTCTTGCTCAGGCTAGGCAGCAGGGTCTTGAAGCAACAGGTGCAATGGCAGGTGGTCTTCCTTTAGCTTGTCCACATCCTTCCTCAGCTCCTTCATTGACTCCCTTGATGCACGGGTCTTCTTTAGCCTCTTTGGCCCCTTTGCAAGCTCCTTTAATGCCTTCTCGTGGGAGTCAACAACATCCAGAATCTTCTACTGGTTGTCAAGGATTTTCTTCTGGTTGGTCAGAAGTTCCTTGAGAGAATCCTCAACTGACTGGGGTACCTGTGGTGGAGGGGGATTAGCCTGGGCTGCCACAGACGTAGAAAGTACAGACAACTTAGAAGTAGCTGCCTGCATCCAGTTGTTGATACTGGCAAGTGACTGGCTCAGTCTGTGGGCAGTCAGAGGATATGCCCGAGATGCAGGAATGCCTGGGTCAGCTGAAGTGGAGGGTAATGGAGCACTCTCGTGGATGGCGGACTCGGGATGAGAAGGTTCCACTACAACCACTGGCTCTTCAGACTGGCCAGTGGAAGCAATGGACTTACCCTTGAACTTCTTGCTCTTTGGGTTGTCATCACTCTGAAGATAGTACCAAGAGAACGGAGCTTTGGGCTTCACCTTCGTGTCAAAATTTCTCTTTTCTTCTCCTTGGTCCTCAAAGTACATGGTCAAGAAGTTTGGGAAGGGGTAAGCTCTATCACCTTCATTTACCACCTAGTTGATAACGGTGGACATGACATTCCCGGCATTAACCGGGTACCCTACCATTATAGAAGCAATCAACACAGGCCGACGGAGAGGAATAGAGTTTTCATGTAATGTGGGGTCTAGCCGGCTAGATACAAATGTCTCCCAACCTTTGGCCTCAAAATTCAACGTTCTCCTCAAAATTGTCTTCCCAGCTTGCAACCTGTCAGGGTTTTCACCTGGGATGGCCAAGTGCTCCGCTAGCCAATGACGAGCCTCATCACCTGGACCCAACTTCTCTAGGTACTGTGTCTCATCTACATCATCAAACTCCAGATAAGCATTCAATGCCGCCCCATCAAAAGGTACAGTGAGATTCCTCACCATGGTTGCCTTGGAGTCCCTCTTAAGATAGGCCAAATTTGTGTAAAACTCCTTGACAATATGTTCATTAGAATCCGTTAAGTAGCAAGAGGAGTAATCCCAACCCTTTTTCTCCTTGAATTGTCATTCCACATTGGGGTTGAGTGGCAATAGATCCTTGATGATAAACCGTCGCTCCGGTATCAGTTTCCTCTCCTTCAACCATTCTCGGAATTTATGGAAGGCCGGCTCACTCACGAATCTGTCTTGCCACACCACAGGATTCCTTGTTCTCTAAACTCCCCCAACTTGGGGTTCACCCCCTGTTTGGGGTTCATCTTCAGCTTCTTCATCTCCGGAATGTTCCCCTGACAGGGAAGCTGTGGGCGAGGTGGAGTCTGTATGGCCACTCCCTGCTAATGAGCCTTCAGACGACTTAGAATTGGCTGGTTCTGGGGCAGTGGGAGAGTTAGAGGGTTCATTGGTCAACCTAAACCTCTCCGGGTAGTCTTCTATGTATTCTTGTATTGATTCTAAAGAGGCTTCAAAAGGTAAATAATCACTCTCCGAATGGGAGGCAACTTTGTCTAGTGTCCGGATTATTTTCCTGGTGCTTTTCATAGCTTCCCGGACCTTTGGAGCAAGTTTTATCATTCCCTTGCCTCGCCCTCGGGGTGACTCTCCCCTGCCACTAGGTTTACGGCCACCACCTCGTGATTGGACCATTGGCTGCAAGTTCAAATCATTTGAACATTGTTAGTACCCAAGCAGTGGATAGATGGGAGCACATAAGAACATCCCTTGGCCTCGAAGCTGAGTGTGTTCCTTTTGATGGCGGAGCCTGCAACCAACCAAGCTGGATTAGTCCCCGAGATAGCAATAACTGAGGCCAACCACGGATGAGACAAATCTCCCAAAGCCACTTTCTCATTGTAGCGCATCTCATCTTCATCAGCAAAACCCGCATAATCATTGAATGCCCTGTCATTGTAAAAACGCTTCTTGTTGCGAACCTTTGTAAGATATGTGTCCCTTTTTGTGTGGGCCACATTTACATAAAATTCCTTCACAACGTGCTCATTTGCATCCTCCACTTTGCTAATGAAGAAATGCCACCCCTCCCTTTCATCAAATTGCTTCTTCACATTAGGGTTGAGAGGTAGGAGATCTATGATAATGAAAGTCCTTTCAGGGATAAGCAATCTTTGGGGCCACCACTCTCTGAATTTGTGGTAGGCCAGCTCAGAAACAAATCGATCCTGCCACACCAATGGGCTCCCGGTCCGAAGAATTCCTGTGGTTTGTACTAGGGTGTCTCTACCCCTTCCATCATCAAGTGCCTCATCTGAGCTGTCAAGGTTTATAGAAGCTGGGGC
This sequence comes from Nicotiana undulata, assembly GCA_005239495.1. Taxonomy (NCBI): domain Eukaryota; kingdom Viridiplantae; phylum Streptophyta; class Magnoliopsida; order Solanales; family Solanaceae; genus Nicotiana; species Nicotiana undulata. The sequence continues at coordinate 15,714 of ML267929.1, forward strand.
AGTGGACTGAGCTGCAGCACAAGTGTCCTCAACAGGTGTAGAGCCACTAGAAAGATCGTCAGAAGAATCAGAGCTATTGGGCTCGTTGATAAGACTTCGTGGTTGTGAAAATGCCTCTGCTAAGGCTGCTCCGCTCATTCCCTCCGTAGCTTCCCAGGAGGGCACATATTCACTAGATTCAGACTGGTCGGGGCTTGCCCTTTTTCTTTGTTGGTTCTTCCCAATTGTCTTTGTCGGACCCAAGGGAGCCTGTTGTTTTCCTTTACCTCGACCCCTTGAAGGGTCGCCCCTCTCGGGTTGCTTATTCTCTCCTTCTCGTGATCTAACCATTCTCTGAAACATGCCAACGAATGTTAAAACATGGTACATAAGTACCCAAGCAAAGCACACAGACAGTACATATGCACAGACTGAGATAGTGTTCAAACAAGATTTCGATGTCAGCTAATAACTGACCGCTACAGCGGAATGGTGGGATTCAGAAACCCCTTCTCTGAACATGCAAAGTGCTGACAACGAAATAATGGTCTGCTGCAGCGGAAGGACACCACTGTCAGAAGATATTTGGCCGCTACAGCGAAAGAGGGGGAATCAGACTACCCTACTCTCAGAAGTACAAGACCGTTGTCCGTGAAAAATTGGTCGTTACAGCGGAAAATTCACCGATGTCAGTGGATTTTTAACCGTTACAGCAGAAATAATAAGTTCAAAAGGCTCCGTTATCAGCTGAATTTTGGACCGCTGCAGCGGAGTTCATCATTTTCGCGCACTGATGGCAAAAATCAAAATTAGGGTTTGTGATATTTTGAAAATTATGACATGAAGTCCAGATAACAAGAACCCTATACCCACTTAGGCAAAAAGAAATCATTATCTCACAAGTAAGAACACATTGGTGAATCATTCTAAAGGATTAGGGCTCTAATAACTCTAAATAAAAAGAACAAAAAGAAAGAAAAAGAAACAAAAAAAACAAAAACTAGTAACAAATTATTTACTAAAAAGCAACTAATGAGCACATACCAGTGTTAAATGAAGATGTAAGATGCTAGGATGTGAGAATAATGGTCTTAGATGAGCAGTGAATTTTTATGAACAGTAAAAATGATGGTCTGGGAAGTAAATGAGTGAAAAAGGTAAAAGAAGGGGGTCCCTTAGTATTTATACTGAGCTTGTGGGACCCCACCGACTTACCTAGCTCAACAACAAAATTTAAACGGTGACCGTGCTTCTTGCACTTTGGAGGTGCTGGGCAGTTATCTTCACCGCTGTTAGTGAAATTTTACCGCTGTAGCGGAATCACACCGCTGACAGCGGAATATTGTTCGTTGCAGCGGTTGTGAGATTCAGAGAGGTCACATTTTGGTTCATTTTGACCGCTGTCAGCGACATTGTTTCGCTGCAGCGTTTGGTGACCGTTGACAGCAGAATTTAGACCGCTATAGCGGAATGTTACCAGCTTGCCCAATTTTTCCAGACTTGATCTTGCACTGCATCCACCAAATCCTACACCAACTTCACAACAGGTTGGCCCAAAAAAATCTATTCTAACCAGAAAAAACAAAAAGAAAGAAAAGAAAACACTTGGGTTGCCTCCCAAGAAGCGCCTGATTTTACGTCGCGGCACGACGCATGTTACCATGTTCAATTGAATTTCAGCAAAGCCACCACGTGGATATCTTCAAATTTACCCAAATTATGTTTGACCCTATGCCTATTTACACGAAAACTCTCACCATTCTTGTTTTATAGATAAGGGGAACCAAAGGGTGTAACCAACACCACCTCGAAACGAACCACTCCACTTTGACTTGAGTTTGCTCGGGAAGAGGCGAAGTCTTGAATTGAAGAGTAGCACCAAGTGTCCCACTTTGAATTCCCGATCCTTAGCATACTTTTCATGCAAATACTTCATTCTATCCTTGTACAAAGAAGAGCTTACATAGGTATGGAATCTGAACTCATCAAGCTCATTAAGGTGATCAACACGAAGATTTGCAGCTATGTCCCAATCCAAGTTCAACTTCTTTAAAGCCCAAAGTGCCTTGTGCTTCAACTCCACTGGTAGGTGACATGCTTTGCCATGCACCAACCGATATAGAGAAATACCGATTGGGGCTTTGAAGGCAGTCCTATACGCCCAAAGAGCATCATCGATCTTTCTAGACGATTCGGTCCTATTTGCATTCACGGTCTTGGCCAAAATGTTCTTGATTTCCTGATTAGAAACTTCAACGTGCCCACTAGCTTGAGGATGGTACGGAGTGGTCACTTTGTGATTTACCCCATACTTGTCAAGCAATGAATCAAAAGCCCAATTGCAAAAATGAGATCCTCTGTCACTTATGATGGCACGGGGTGTCCCAAATCTTGTGAAAATGTTCTTCTTTAGAAAACCAACCACACTCCGGGCTTCATTATTGGGTAAATCCACGACCTCGACCCATTTTGAGACATAGTCCACAACCACTAGAATGTAGGTGTTACAACACGAGCTAAAAAACGGGCCCATGAAGTCAATGCTCCACACATCAAATATATCAACCTCAAGGATCGTTGTGAGGAGAATTTCATCCTTCTTTGATATGCCGCCCGCTCTTTGACATTCGTCACACCTCTTTACCAATTCGCTTGCATCCTTGTACAAAGTTGGCCAAGAAAACCCACAATTCAAGACCTTAGAAGTTGTCCTTTCCCCACCGTGATGAACACCATAGGGCGAGCACTGGAAAGAATAAAGAATGGAAATTTGTTCTTCCTCGGGGACACAATGCCGAATGACTCCATCATTGCATATTTTGTATAAATACAGCTCATCCCAATAGTAATCCAAGCTGTACCGTCTAAGCTTCTTCCTTTTATTAGAAGAGAGCTCAAATGGGACAACACCGGTAACAAGAAAGTTGGCGATGTCCGCAAGCCATGGAATATCATGCATAGAGATGGAGAGAAGTTGCTCATCCAGAAAGGTATCATTGATTTCAAGGCCATCATTTGGCCTTCCTTGCTCTTCCAACCGGTATAGATGACCGGCAACTTGATTCTCACTTCCCTTTCTACCAACAATTTCTAGATCAAACTCTTGAAGCAACAAGACCCACCTCATAAGCTGAGCTTTTGAATCCTTCTTTGTCATTAAGTACCGGAGCGCCGCATGATCGGTGTGCACTATCACCTTGGCGCCCATAAGGTAGGGCCTAAATTTCTCCATTGCAAAGACAATAGCCAACAATTCCTTTTCGGTGACAATGTAGTTCATTTGGGCGGAGTTCATAGTTTTTCTTGCATAATAAACGGGATGAAATATTTTGTTCACCCGTTAGCCCAAGACCTCATCCACCGCCACGTCACTCGAGTCACACATGAGCTCGAAATGAGAGCTCCAATTTGGCGCGGTGATAATTGGGGTGGTAGTTAGCTTTTGCTTCAACAATTAAAATGCTCTCATACATTCTTCATTGAACTCGAACTTGGCATCTTTATCCAATAGCTTGCATAGAGGATTTACCATCTTTTGAGATTTTGTGGCCGAGGACTATGCCCTCCTCGACCATGAAATGGCATTTTTTCCAAATCAAAACAAGGTTGGTTTCTTCACACCGGGCGAGGAATTTATCAAGACTTTTTAAACACTCATCAAAATAATCCCCGACCACGCTGAAGTCATCCATGAACACCTCCAAGAAATCTTCAACCATAGTAGTGATAGTTTCCATCATGCACCGCTGGAATGTGGAGGGTGCATTGCACAAACCAAATGACATCCTTGAAAAACAAATGTCCCATAGGGACAGGTGAAGGTTGTCTTTTCTTGATCTTCTGAAGCTATCAAGATTTGATTGTAGCCTGAATACCCGTCCAAGAAATAATAGAAAGCTCTCCCAGCAAGCCTGTCAAGCATTTGGTCCAAGAATGGCAAAGGGAAGTGATCCTTTCGGGTCACCTTGTTCAATTTAATCCATAAAAACCCTCCAACCAGTCACGGTCCGAGTGGGAATAAGCTCATTCTTGTCATTTTGCACCACTGTCATTCCACCCTTTTTTGGAACACATTGGACTGGAGAAGTCCAAGCACTATCAGAGATTGGGTAGATGACCCCAGCATTGAGCCACTTGATTATCTCCTTTTTGACCACCTCCTACATTGCCTCATTCAACCTCCATAGGTGTTCTACGGAGGGTTTTGCACCATTTTCAAGAATTATTTTGTGCATACAGAAGGCGGGGCTTATGCCCCTAATATCAACAAGAGTCCAACCTATAGCCTTCTTTCTCCTTTGGAGCACTTTGAGTGTAGAATCTACCTGTAATTGGGTTAGTCAAGAAGAAAGTATAACAGGTAAAGTACTAGAAGGACCTAGAAATTCATACCTAAGGTGTGGTGGAAGGGTCTTCAACTCCAAGGTAGGTGGCTCCTCGATTGAGGGATTTGTCGGAAGTGTTTTTCGATTTTCCAAGTCCAAAGATAGCTTGCGAGGGCCATAAGAATAAGAACTCATGCCTTGCAATGCATTGACACACTCGATCAAGTCATCCACCGTAATATCATCATTATTCAATAAAACTGCTTCCACGGGATCTTCAACATTGATCATTGAGCTTGTTTCATCTATTATGAACTCGGTGACTAGGTCTAAAAAAGAACACATCTCCATGCTATTGGGTTGCCGCATTGACTTACAAACGTGGAAAATGAAATTTTCATCGCCCACCCAGAAGGTGAGCTCACCGGACTCCACATCTACCAAGGCCTTCCCCCTAGAAAGGAAAGGTCTTCCCAAGATGATTGGAACTTCATAATCTACCTCACAATCCAATATCACAAAGTCCGCGGGCAATATAAATTTGTCAACGTGCACCAAAACATCATCAATGATTCCCAAGGGTCGCTTCATAGTTCGATCCACCATTTGAAGTCGCACACAAGTTTCCTAGGTTGACCAATTCCCAAGATTTTAAAAACAACAATGCCTTGGCAAAATCCGCACTACCAACAGTGCACAAAATGGTGAATGCTCCAGGATCCTCTAGTTTGGGTGCCATTGAGTGCACAATTGCACTCACTTGGTGAGTCATATTGATTGTCTCGCACTCCATTGATCTCTTCTTTGTGACCAAGTATTTCATAAAAATGGCATACCCGGGCATTTTTTCAAGAGCCTCGACTAATGGGACATTGATAGACAAACTCTTCATCATATCTATGAATTTCTTGAATTGATTCTCCGTCTTTTGTTTAGCCAGGCTTTGAGGATAGGGAGGAGGAGTCCTAGTCAATGGTTCCTTGGCTTTTGGAACAACCGGCTCGGGTATGTCAATTCTGTGTTCCCTAGACGGGTTCACATCATTTTGTGATTCCTCCTCGTTAACATTGATGTCAATCCTCACTTCATTGTTCACCGGCTCTTTAACCACATTTTCAATCTCCATGGGAACCTCCACTTGTTGCAAGTCATCATCATCACTAACAACTCTCTTTTGCTTTGAAGAACTAGCCTCACCGCCTCGACCACTTCTTGTTGTCACCGCCATTGCATGTACGATATTATTGTTGTTGTTCCCACTCTTAGGGTTCACCACCGTGTCACTAGGTAGTGCCCCCTTCGGGTGTGTGTTCAAGGCTTGTGAGATTTTTCCTATTTGGACTTCAAGATTTCGGATGGAGGTAGTATGAGAGGCAATTTGAGCATCCGAATTCGCATTACGTTCCATCATTTGTTTAAATATTTTCTCAGTCTGACCCATGTCATTGCTTGAAGAACCTTGGCCTTGTGTTTGATATGGGGTGGATTGTTGGGTTGTTGATATATCGGGGGCCTTTGAAAGCCCGACCCCCGATTTCTATTTCCACCCCAATTGTTGTTTCCGCTCCAATTGTTGTTGTTGCCTCCCCATTGTTGATTGTTGTTCCCCCAATTGCTTGAGTTGTTATTGTTGTTCCAATTACCTTGCCTTTGATTGTTCCAATTTTTGGTGTTACCTTGATTGTTCCTTTTCCCTTGAAAATTGTTGGCATACATTACATCTTCATTTTGCTCATCATAGGACTCCTGTTGATTGTACCCACTCACTCCTTGGTCACATTGGTCATTATTGTTTGGCATTTGATTTCCACGATGCCTTCGCTTGTTAACCAAAAGATTCACCCCTTCCATAGCATGCACTTGTTTCGGCCCTTGTATTTATTAAGGCTGCGCCTTAGCAAGTTGATTCATGGTGGTGGTAAGCTCGACAATAACTTTCCCATGGTCTTGAATCTCTTTGTGGAGATTTATCACACTTGGATCACCCTGGGGCACATTTGCCCGACTCTGCCATGCTGAGGAAGTGTCAGCCATTTCATCCAAGATGTCACATGCTTCATTGTAAGATAAATTCATTAAGTTTCACCCCGCAAGTTGGTTGACCACACAGTGATTGGTGGTATTGATGCCTCGATAGAAAGTCTATTGTATCATGGCCTCGGTCATGTCATTGTTTGGACACTCTTTGACCATAGTTCTGTAGTGTTCCCAAATCTCGTGAAAGGGCTCATTCAGCTCTTGCTTGAATGCCAATATCTCGTCTTTTAAAGCCTCCATGTTCCTGGGGGAGAAAAACTTGGCAATGGACATATCCACCAATTCATCCCATGTAGAGATAGAATGATTGGGGAGTCGTTCAAGCCAATCCAGTGCCTTTCCGCAAAGAGAGAAAGGAAATAATCTGAGCCTCAAGGCATCCTACGATGCATTGGTTTTCTTGCTCCCCCAACATGTGCCTAAAAATCCCTTTAAGTGCTTGTAGGAATTTTGATGGGGAGCTCCCGTGAAATAACCACATTGCTCCAGGAGTGTCAACATGACATTAGTGATTTGAAATTGCCCGCCCGGATTCTGGGTAGGACAATTGCACTTGCATACCCCTCATTCGGAAGCACCCGAGGAGCAACTCTGGGAGGAGCGGGGGTGGGTCTGGAATATTATCATTGGGATTGGCCTATCGGCCCCGTCGTTGAGATGGATTTTGATGTAACTCATCTTCCCCAAGATCATCTACCTCCCCCCGTATAATATTTGCCAGAGGATCAACCATAAGTACCTGTATTGATTGAAACACACAAGTTAACAAAATGAAGGAAAGAAAAACAATCTGCACCACTACTCAAATAGATAGTCAATACCGTTATAACTCCCCGACAACGTCACAAAAAAGTGATCGGCGCCCACCTATACCACTAATAAGTAGCAAGGAAGGGGTCGAAGCAGCTTTTACCCGAGTGGATCAGGATCGATATTCACAGGTAGTTATGCATATGGGAGTTGAATTTCTACTTAACCTAGTGGTATTTCAAGTTCTTAATTGCACTTCTCATCATAAAGGGTTTTGTATTTATACTAAAGTAAGACTAACAAGAACTGTTATCCAGCTAACTATTATCTTTTTGTGGATTTTTCTCAAGTAATAAAAGGCACTAGGGCTGTGACTTACACCTAGGCGAGTGACTAATAGGATCTAAAATCGAGGATAACCTTGTGAATTGTGGGTGAATGACATAACGTCATACTAAATTGCTCACTCAATACCTCTCGGTAATTTGGGTGACTTTGACAAAATTGGCTTTCTCAAGCACAATTGGGTGTTCAAACAAATCAAATGAAATAGCTCAAGTCGGGTGTAACTATCTCTAGTATCCACCCTGTTATTGGGGCTATCAATCTCTTGAGTTTACCCCAATACCTTTCTAGCCCATTTTCCTAGACTTGGGGTCATCTTTCTCAAGAATAACCCTAATCATGAAGGCATGAAATAGTGTTTGCAACCACTAAATCTGAGAATTACGCATGAAATAGACTAAAAATCAAACACCAATCACAAATTCATCCTAAAATAGAAGACCCATTAGTTACCCACACTAAGGTTGGGTCACAGCCCTAGGTTAAGGGTCTAACTATTCATTTTCAAGAAAAAAACTAAGATAGATGATGAAATTAAACACATAAATGTTGATTACAGGAAAAAAATCTAAGAAATATTGTAAGATCTAAGCTAAAATTGCTCAAAATAGAATAAAACTACTGTTCACGTGCTCACTCTAACATCTGATGCCCTAAAAATGAGAAAAATATGTATTTATACTAAGCTGAAAATACTGCACAAATTGCCCCTACAAAGATTCCGCTCCCAGCGGAATTCTGAGCGCTCCAGCGGATGGGCTTCCGCTGAAACGTTTCTAGATTTGTACATTCTATGGAACTTCATTCCGCTCCCAGCGGAATAATACCGCTGACCGCGTTAGTGTGCAAACTCTAAATTACTGACTCTCTAATGTTTGGAAAATGCTCCCAGCGTAATTTTGAACGATGCAGCGGTAGAGAAAAGGCTGCAGCGAAGTTGCAGCGTGGTCAGCGGTTGAATTTGCCTTAAAAACCTACTCTCTGAAGTTTTGCAACGGAGCAGCGGATGAAATTCTGCTGCAGCGAAGTGACATTCGTTGCAGCGGAATACTGGCGTGGACCGCGTTTCTGCTGGGTTCTGGGACAATGCAAGATTCTGCTCCGTTTGAGTCATTTTAAATCAATATCTTCAATTCAACTCAGTTCCTGCAATTGAAACAACTTGCATCAAGTTAGAGGAGTATCTTAATCAATTTTGTCTCTAAACTTAAGAAAATAGGAGTAAATAATAGGTACAAATCACTAGTTATCAAATATCACTAAGAACGATTCCGCAAAGATTTTTTCAATGCACCAGTTACTAAATGAAATTTTAATACCACAAGTCGACAAACCTTAAAACCACTAGGAACACTTCGATTCCCCTTTACTCACTCGAATCAAACATAATAGCCCGTGAACATTGGAAACTAAATAAGCTCCAACATTTTTAGTCGATAGCAAATTTTTGATTTGATATTAGATTGGGAATGCATAGGCACAAATACAAGGGCTTGAAGTAGAAGCCATGTGTTATGTTCTGATTGGTGACTTTTCCAACGTGTAAGGCGCTTGTTCACACGCACTTTCGTATTTGTAAATAATATAAAAAGGGTTTTTAAATGACACAGTCTATGATCACTTTAAGTGTTTAAATGAACAAGGTTAAGATGAGGTGCCAAAATGAAAAATAGCGCCAAGTTCAAGTGCCTGTGTATGTATTTGGAAATGCTACTTATGTTTGATTTTTATGGTGGAAAAAAGCGAAAGGCTTGGCGCCTTAAGAATATACTATGAATAGATATCTCTTTGTAGAAGTGCACTTATATTCCCAGGTTTAAGGATGAGTTAAGTGTTACTTACTGTTTAACCAAATAATTGAATTCTCAGTCAAAGCTAATTTTGAGAAGTGTACGGGTTACTGATAATCAAGTAATCCAATATTCTCTTAGACTCAATAAAGGAAATAAGAGCAGAAAATAATAAAGTAAATAATAGAAAGCACAAGAATGTAGAATATATTCCAATAATGATCAAAATGTGTCCATACAAATAACATTTCCTTCTCTTTTATAGGGAGCTTCATGTACAACACCTACTCCTCTTTATGATTGAGTCATAATGAGCATTTATATCATTAATGAGATATTATAATAGGTAATCGTAACTGTTTCGTGAAGATTCTGTAACGTTTGAACTCATTAATTGAAGATCTATGAACCTGCCCTCTTTTCCGTCATGGTTCATCTTGATCGTGTCTCTTCAATTCTTTGAATAAACTCGAGCACCCATTTCTAGTCATCTCGTGGGTGTTTAGAATGTATTTACTGGATTCATACCTCTTTATAACTACTCCTCCAGCCGTCGTTCCTCCATTGATCCATGTTATCTCGCCCCGAACCATGGCCTGGGCGTAACACAACACTCGGTCTATATGTGACCGAGCGAACCAACTGTATGGCTAGATCAACATGTGGTATACCTGTAAGATCAATATAAATATACAACATGATGATCTGCTAAAGAGTCTGACTGAAATATCATAGATGCGGAAAATACTGAAAAGTATGCACGTATAAATGAGTAGCCGACAAGGCTAACACATAAAAGCCTGCTAACATCGGACTAACTAAACTATAGTCTACGAAGCCTCTAAAGAATACTGAGATGATAACTATTTACTAAGACAAGGTCCCCGGTATACCTTATTAACTAAAATACTATAATGATTGAAAAATGGTGGGATAACGCCCCGAAAGACTGGGGCTCACCAACAGCTGATACGAGTTGTCCTAGCAAGCAGAGTCGTCAACCTGTAAATCGTTACCTGCATCGCGAGATGCAGGCTATGGGAAAAAGGGACGTCAGTACATTTGAATTGCACTGGTATATAAAACAACTGAAGGAAAGAGCTGTAAATACTGAAACTGAAACTGATAACTGATAATTGAACTTAACATAGGAAGTAAGGTTATGAATACTCCCTCTTCTGAATGATGAACAACCTGTTTATATGATAAATTACGGCCTCAGGCCCAATATATATATATATATATATATATATATATATATATATATATATATATATATATATATATATATATATGCATAAGCTACGGGCCCAAGTATACATATACATAACTACGGACTCAGGCCCAATGATGCATAAAGCATGAACTATGGCCTCAAGCCCAATAAAGGTGTTCAACATTCATGAATTCAGAATCAGGAACTGAGAATCATACTGCAATACCTGATACCGAAATAATGAACCATACCGAGTTACATGATACTGGAATAATGAATAGGATGATACTGAGATCTGTATTCATAATAAGTTGATTTGTCATAACTGAAACTCATAAAATATCAAATGATTATGAAACTATGCCATCTAGAGAATAGAAGTTCTACTACTATTCATGGAACCGTGCATAATTACTTTATGAGGAAACTAGTAATAGTCATAATGAATGGGACGTAGGGAGAATCATAGACATTCCGAAACGTAAAGAGTTAGCCTCACATACCTTAACTTCCTGCTCTTGAGCGTAATAGAACATTTATGAACCCTTTCAACTTTAATCTATAGCAATACAAGTCAAAGGGATTCCATATTAGCTATGATACTCATGTTTTGGTAACGTAAGCATTTTGTCAAGCACTTGGTGAGAATAAAGCTTCATACTCCTTATTAATGGTGTCTCTACACCCAATAACCCGTTCTCTTGTTCCTAGATAAGTTCTAAAGTCTCAAATGGTTATAATCAACATTATTTTTTATCACCCATAAGGTAAACAACACCCTTAACCAATAATCAACAATCAACACACCAAACCTATAACCGTTCATGCTTTTCTATCAAGGCCATCAACTCATGTCTCATGAACTAGGGTCTATAATTATTAAACCAATGTTAGAATCAATTAGAGGGTGAAGATATTACCTCTTTGAAGTTCAATCCCCTTGAATTCGAGTTCTAGGGTTCCTTCTCTCGACAATGATGTCCCAATCCAATATCTAATGATATGGAGGGTTTACCCATGTTAATAAGGTGTTGGAAAATTAAAATTAACTTAGAATCACCATTATAACTTACCTTGGGTGGTGGGGGGACCCTTAAGGAGTTAGATTTTTAAGAGCTCCCCTTTCTAGAGCAAGTTTTTATGTTTTGGAGATGTGGGGGACGAAATAGGGCTTTAAAATGACTCCCCAAGTGTTCTCCCATGCACCTGTAGGCCTGACCACGCACCTGACCGCGGAAAATGGCGGGAACACTGCCGCATGTGCACAGCCGCGCTAGGGGCGCGCACTGGATGCGCATATTGCACACTATTCTGTAAAATGCACATAACCTTTTGCAAAGAGATTCGTTTGGGATCCACAATATATCATTGGAAATTTATTTCAAAAGCCTACAACTTTCATGATTCGAGTTTTCCCAAATACCTTACACGTTTTTCACTAAACCTCCCGCAAGTTTGAACTTTTGCAAATTTCGTAGATTTTATCGAATCTTGTATACCTCACTCTTCGTCTTGATTCTAAAATAACTATTTCCACTCATACTCATACCCAATAGAACTTCATATGTACAAAATTTAACCTTACTACTCATTTAACACATTCATACTCTAACCAAGTGAATTTTAGGGCTTTTTGCGGCTGCATTAGACACGGAGTGACAGTTTTCATAATGACATTCCCATCATTATTTGCCTTTTTTGACGGTTGGTTATGCGTATAAATTCAACCTTTGACATTGCTTCCACGAAAAACTTCCTTCTTATTTCATAACTTACTCAAATTTCTTTTTCAATCAATTATGTCTTCCTCAAATCCTGATCCCCGCAAGGTTGTGATTATAGATGAACTTCCCCTTCTTCTACTCCGGTTTGGAGTAGGAGAGGTGGCAGACTAAGAAGTTTAGGATCGGTGTCTGTTCTAGGATCCTCTTCCCAACTTAATATTACTGCTCCATCAACTTCTAGGGCTAATGTTACTCCACCATCATCTTTTAGGACTAGGGCTTCGTCGTCGCATAGATCTTCTGCTAGGAGTAGAGAATCTAATGAACCACTTCGTGAACCTACAGTGGACGAGATCATACCCGCTGAACTTTCCCTTGTTACTGATAATGAGGCAATTAAAAACCAGGTAACTTCCATGACATCTCATGACCGCGTTGATATTTACCCTTCTCAAATCACTGAGGGTTTAATTTCTATTGTGCGCAGAGATTGTTACTGGAATTTAACTTCCCGATTTTAGTCCCTAATGAAAATCAAAGGATTACTTCTTATAAAGATGGCTTCTCTTTCGTATATACATATCCCTTCACATTAGGTTTTAGGCCACCCATCGATCCAGTCATTATCGATTTTTTCCGTTTCTTCAATGTATGTTTGGGACAAATCAGCCCTATTGTTTGGAAGGTTGTAGCATGCCTTAGGTATTTAGAAAATCTAGCTTCTCGACGTTTCACCTTCTACGATTTGATCCATCTTTACTCTCCTCGTCATGGAGTTTTTACTCTTGCGGAAAGGAGTAAGATCATGGATGGTATGCTAGGTTTATTGTTGCACCAACTAGTGGATTAGTGGGTGAAGAGAATATGCCCTTCCCTGAAAAGTGGAACTTTGCACGTAATTTATCTTTTTATTTCTTTTCTTTTCGTGAAGAATACACGTTCTCATAACTATTTTTTTCTTTTAGAGCAACCATGGGAACTGTTGTGGAGAGTCCCAGTTTTCGTGGTTGGGTAGAAAATTGTTACTAGTTGCTCCGATGGAAGAAAGGTCTTGGAAGTACCTTTCAAATAGATTTGTATGAAAATTAAAAACTCATGGTAAGCTTCTTCTTCACTTTCTCCTTACCTTCATATTTTCCTCGGAACTTATTGACCCTTTTCTTTACTAGGTTTCCTGTTTGTGGTGTTATTGCTACTTCAATTACTGCTTCAAGGATTTCCTTATCAAAGGCTCGGGAGATAATTCTAGGTTCTTCATAAAAAAGAAAGGCTGACATGCCACAAAAATCTGAGGATGAAGAAGAACAAGAGGAAGGCTCATTGGTTCGAAAGCCACGAGCAAGGAGACGAGTTATTTCTGATGATGAATCTACTCCCCTTCCTAGTTCTGTTCACGTACCTAAGCCTAACAGTGCCACTCAAGTGATTTCTCATGAAGAAACGCCTGCTGCAACCCATGATTCAACTGAACAGCTTTTCTCACGAGGGTTTAGTGAAGGAAATATTGGCTTAATTTTCGAGGAAGCGCCTCTTGCCATTTTTACCCCATCTTCTCCAATCGAACCTCAATTACCCGTACCAGATTTCGTTACTACTGCTCTGACTGTGACTCTCTTGACTTATTCTTCCGCCTCTACTACCGTACCTTCTCATGTTGAAGTCGACTCTTCTAGTAGTAGGGCGATGAAACAAGTTACCATTGAGGTTCCTGCTTAAGGTAACCTTTTGAAAAATTAGGACAAGCTGACGCATGGTTAAAGCCCTTGATTGGCCCGGTCAAAAAGTCGAAGCTAGAAAGTCATAGCTCCCTTACATGGATGAATGATATTGTGCATTCATCTTTGAAGGTACATACCGTTCTTTTTGTTTTTCAAAATTTCACTTTTACTAATATCACATTCTGTTTTTTTGTTTTGTAGATCAATCTCATCGATACGGAGATGATGAAAAGGATTGTTCATACATAGAAACTAATGAATGACTACCATACTGAGGCAGATAATTGGAAAGAGCAGTTTGAGAGTCTTCAGCTTGACATGGAAGTTACAGAAGAAGAGAAATTCCTTGGAGCAGCAGGTAAGAGTTATTGCAGCGGAATTGGCCATTGAAAAGGCTTCATCATTCCAGGAAGGCAAGGATAAAAATCTCCCTGAATCTTCATTCACTGAACAACTTTCCTAGGCTTCTGAGGAGATAAGGAGCTTAAAAGATTCATTGAACCAGAAAGAAGCTTACTCTAGGGAACTTGTTCAAATGCTCATACAGGCTCAGGAGGTTCTTCGTGTGTCCTTTGATAAAGTTAAATTCTTGGAAATCCCTTGACCCCTGCAAGCTTCTTATGACGCAACTTTGAATGAAAAAGATGAATTAAAAGCTGAAATTGAGCAATGGAAGAAAGATTACGAGGATCTTGAGGATAAAGTAGATGTTGATGTTAGTTGAGCTTATCTGAATATCCGCCTTGAAACATTAACAGAAGTAGGCCAGGAGAACTTCTTGAAAGCTGAGATTGCAAAGACCAAAGAAACAATCGAGAAGGCCCGGCAGAGTCAAAGTTTCTCATCACCCGAGGTTAATGTTGCGGAAGGTGATGAGATTATACCTGGTGAAGTTGCTGCTCAACCCTCACCTACTCAAGCTGCTCTTCGTTCTAGTGATGAATCGAATCTCCCACCCAGTGAAAAGTGATAATGTTTGAAGTGTTGTGTTTTTTTTTTTGAAACAATCGGAAGTTTACCCCCGGTCCCATTTGGGGTAAATTTTTTGGAAAATCCCCAGGTCAGTTTTGGGGTTATTTTTGTATAAATCAAAATAGGTTGGAACTAAGTTCATACTTAGTTTTAACCATCTTATAATATCATATCTTAAGTTTTTTTGCTCAATTTGTGTGATATTCTAATTTGAGTTTTCTGTTTCACTCTTTTAGTGTGCATAAAAATGGTTCAATTTTTTGTGTCTTTTTGAAACAAACATGATCTATAAAAGAGGACATTTTATAAACGACACTTAATGAAGAAGACGTCTCAACTTCATAATGGTGTAAATATACGAAAAAGAAATAGGAAGACACACGTTCCTTTGAGTAGTTTTCTGAAGAATGTTTTTGTATTATTTGAACTTTCATAATACTTTACATGTATTCAAGTATCATCTTTGAATCTTTTGTAACTATTTTCTTTACAACAAATTTGAATAAATACAAGGGTATAACTTATAACCCGTGACTAAATAATGCCTTAAACCTAAACATTCGTTTACATCCACGAATATGTTCTTTGTAGGTTTTTGAATCAGGCTTACGTTTTTGGCTCTAGATTTCGCTCTTAACTTTCAATTTGTTGGGTAAAGTAGACCTCATGCTTGACTTGAATTCTGACTTTCTTTAGCCTTTTTTGCCTTCCATATTTTATAGTGCCCCGAAGTGTTTGAGCTTTGAAGTAAGAAATCTCGAGCACTTGATTATTCCTTCCTTGTGGTCCTTTTCCTGAAAAGGCAAAAACATACGGGACTCGAAGGTATATAATTTTGATGATGACTTCTTAACCCTTTGAAATTTCCATAAGAATAAACCGAGAATTATGTTATGTTGAATCAAGTCACTGCATAGTTTTGAAGATTGACAAATGCCAACCCAGTTGAACCAGGTCCATCAGGGCAAACAGTCAAACATACCCATTGGCACGAGAAGCGTCCATGCACAGGAGATAAACATTATTTGTGAACTAAGAGGTTATCTCCTAAGCGAAAAGGTTGCAAATTAATAAGAATATGGAGTTCGATTTCAGGTAGGACAGAATCGAGATCAAGAAAGTTGAGATAAACACAAACTCTTCCACCAAGGAAGAGTTGCATTAGAACTAAACAACAACATCTCAACTACTAATTCTATAAAATGTTGAAGCATTCCTGCTGAAGAATTTACGCACAAACACAGAAGTGAAACAAGAACTGAAAGCACAATTATCAAAGCAATTTTGCAAGCAGAATCCTTGTGCGACATAAAAGCTACTTGAACCAGCTAGAAGAACCAGTTCCATCTGTTGTCTTTTGAGTCTAGTTGGTTGTAGTAGGTGATTACATATTGTATCTTTCAGCTTTATCTAGAAGCAATTGTAATAGGTACACACTGTTCAAGTTAGAGTTAACTTGAAGTTTGTCGCAATTAGCTAGAGGCTAGTTTGCCACAAAGGGATTAGAGTTAGTCCTTAGGTTTACAAAAGAGTTTATTTTGTAAATGCTGTTTGGCTCATTGTCATTGTGAAGAGTTTGGGAAAATCCTACTGGGAAGTAGGTGGTGGTTTTTTCACCTTTTGAGCCAGGTATTTTCCACGTAAAATTATTGTGTTCTTTAAATTTTGCAATTACTTTTCCGCAAACTGTAGAAGTTGGAACACCAAGAAGAACCAGGTTCTTTTATTGAAACTGCACTCGAAAATTGGACACCACACAAATCACCCCCCCTTTTGTGTGGTGTTGACGTATAAAATATCAATTGGTATCAGAGCAGGTTATCCTTGAAAAGTCTAACACCTTGGAAAAGATCAAAATGAGTGCACCACCTGGAAACTGGAGGGTCAATCAACTGCAAGGCCACCACTCTTTAATAGCCAGTATTACTCATGGTGGAAGAACACGATGAATGATCACTTGATTGGAGAAGACTATGAACTCTGGGACATAGTCACTGATGGTCCTCTAGCCACCATAAATAAGACTGCTGAAGGAGTAGATGTACCAAAAACTAGAGCTGACTGCATTGCTCAGGATCTGAAGAAATGGGAGAAAAAAGCTAAGGGCAAAAAGTGGCTGGTTTGTGGACTAGGTCCAGACGAGTATAGTAGGATTCAAAGCTGCACCACTGCCAAAGAAATTTGGGATACCTTACAAGTAGCCCACGAAGGAACACCTCAAGTGAAAAGATCAAGAGGTACTCTACTATACTCTCAGTATGAAAACTTCACTATGAAAGAAGGAGAGACAATCCAAGAGATGTACACAAGGTTCACAGCTCTGACAGATGAACTTAAGTCTCTTGGTAGAGTCATTCTTGAAGAGGACATGGTAGAGAATATCCTGACAAGGGTCTTACCAATTTCCTGGGAAAGTAAAATCATTGCTCTCCAGGAATCCAAAAATATGGCAACCCTCAGATTGGACGAGATAATTGGAAATCTTACTACCTATGAACTTAGAAGGCAGACAATGAATATGGATGCTCCAAAGAAGGAAATGAGTTTAGCACTGAGAATCACTAAGGGAGAAGATCTGGAGGAGGACGAGATGGCCATGATTACCAAAGAATTCAGAAACTTTCTCATAAGGAAGAAGGGCATCTCAAGAGGTTGAAACTACAACAAAGCAAAAGCTCCAGAAAGGCCAACTAACGAGGGATGCTACAAGTGTGGAAATACTGACCACCATATAGAGAACTGTCCTCAGTGGGAAGTGGAATGGAAAAATGAGAGATTTGAAAGAAGGAACAGGAAGAAAGAATTGGTCCAACCCAAGAAAACCACAACAAAAGCTATGGTTGCTGCTTGGGGGGAAAACTCATATGAAGAATCAGAAGATGGTGAGAATGAAGAACATGCGCTCATGGCAATTGGCGAATCTGATGAGGAATCATATGAACAACTAGAGGTAAGTATATCCCATCTCAAAAACAAAATAAAATTCCTATCTAAAGAAAAACTCTCTGAGTTGCTACTTGATTTCATGGATGATTCTGAAGAAACAACCAAAGAGAAAGAACAACTCTCTAAAGAGTGTGCAATGCTAAAAGCAAAATGCATGAACCTGGAAATTAGAGTAAGTGAATCTGTAAAGAAAAACATTGTCTTGATGAACCAGGTTCATCCACTTAAAACTAAGATTCTAGAGCTAAAATATGAAAAATTAAATTAAAGCTAGGAACTAGTAAAACGATTGTTGATCATTCTCATATCGTGTTAGAAGAAAATGTGGGAAAACTAAAGGATAAGATGTATACTAAGGATGAACAGATAAGAACACTTAAAGAAGAACTTGGTAAAGTCAAACATGAATTAGATCGAATTTGCAAATGGAATAAATCCTGTGATGCCTTGACATGGCTTCAAGAAAATCATAGTAGCAACCAGAGAGGACTTGGCTTTGGGAGTCAATTGCCCAAGTGGGATCCCAAAAGCAAGTATCTCACTCTTCCTGAGAATAAAATTTGGACCCACTGTGGTAAGACTGGTCATTACAAAATTGAGTGTACTGCAAAAGAGCAGGCCAGTCGAAGAAATGAGAGCTTTGTTAAAAGAAAAGCCTGGTTACCAAATTGGGCCAGAAAAAACTTAATTCATCCTTTCTCTCATAGAAAAGGACCCAAACTAGTTTGGGTTCTTAAGACTAACCCCTGATTGCTTTTTGTAGGTTCAAGTGAGAGGAAGCATCCAAATTTGGTACTTGGATAGTGGATGCTCAAAACATATGACA